>VZRU01012942.1:0-75912 GCA_013398155.1 Pedionomus torquatus
CCCCGCACCATAAAGCGGCCTTTTGGAAGGCAGCACGCCCAGTGTAAGACGACATCACTCAACAAAACCCAACAGATGCTCTTCTCCCTCCGCCGGGTACGAATCGGGAGCAGCTTCAGCGGGACCGGGGGAAGCGGGATGGCCCAAAGCCAGGCGGGATCCCCGGGAAAGCCCTGCCCGCCCCGATCCCCACATCCCTCCAGCTTGCAGAGCTCGAGCGAAGGAGCCCGTTTGCCAAACCGCACGGAGCTCACCCGCTCAGCAATCAGCTGCGCTTCCTACCCTCGTGCTACTGATTGTGCAAACATGAATGTAATTAGTCTAAATAATCACCAAAGATTTAATAGGAGCCAGACCACCCAGAGGCCAAATAGCTGGCGGTGGAGCAGGGAAGGTTTGTTCACTGGTTTTTGTAACACTTGCTAATGAAGTGAGGTCGGATGGCAAAGCAAACACCCTCCACTAGCACATCCCCTGGGAACGCCGTATGTTGTGGGAAGCCCCACGTCCCTTGGAGCCAAGAACGTTCTCTCAGGATAGGCAACATGTGCTGCTACCATCACTGCTTTTAATTTACCACCGCCTCCCTCAACGATTACGAAACCAAAGCCCCAGAAGAAGCTCCCACCCCAACCAGCCATGACTGCAAAGGCTCCTCAGATGGCCAGAAAGCTAGCCACCGAGGCTACCACCAACACCTCCTGGTTCTCCCATATGTCTGGGTAAACCAGCATGCTTGGAGCACACAGCAGAGCCCAGCCACCTCCAAGGGCATGAAGCAACATTCCATCTTGCACCCTTCCTTCCTCCATGCTCGTCCATCGTTCACTGTATCTCACCAGCTAATTACAGAGCTGACAAACACCCAGCTGGGGATATGCGAGTTGTTGGGAGCAGCACCGTGACAGGAACATCAGTTCTGGATAAGCAAAGTTTGCTCAGCCACAGAGGTCACTTAGATGGCTAATTGGGCGAACTGCCTCAAAACCATGTTCTGCCAACAGAGCAGGACATGGGATTCCCTGAGACAGGTCTGTGTTGGAGTCAAGAGAGCTGGGAGAAGGCATCTATCTCTCCAAAAGGCTGCAAAGTGGTTATTCTTGTTTTCGTAGGGGCAGGAGTGCAGCAGACCCCCCTTTCTGGGGAGACGGGTACAGTCTTTGGAAATCCCTGCTGGAGCCAGCAGCAGCCCCTCAGTTCAAAGCTCCTTTCTTTAGGCCTTGAATTCTCGGCCATAAAGTCTCTGGAGAGGTTTTGATAACTTGCCTATCTTTTAGATAAGCAAAGCTTTGGATGAATCCCACACAGTCCTCTATCTACTGCAAGTCCTCATTTGTTTTCCGCCAAGGCACTTGCTGGTTTTCCTCTCCAAGGTGTTGGACAGAAATGTCAAGAGGCTGAAGGGGCGGCATTTGAGATGGGAATTTTTGCCAGGACAATTTTTCTTCTTCTTTTCTAAGTGCTATGGGGCAAAGCTATTGAGGGAGAACCCAAGTGATAACTGAATGAGACAGGGTTTTCTCATGGGAGCAGTAGGTTTACTCCTTATATGATGAAAAGGCAAGGCAGAGAGGAAAGACAGATGAAAGGTTCCCTTTTTGAACAGTTTAAGTTGGGGGAATATTAAAACGACAAATTTTACTTCAATTTGCAGGAACTTCGACCAAGCAAAGGGAACAAAGTACATAAGCAGAGACATCTCTGATTTCAGCAAGGCCTTTCTAGGCAGCCTTGTCCGGGGAAAACTTCTAAAAGGGAAGGGGAAGAGAAAAGAAATAAAGGAGAACAGTGACAGCAGATTTCCTGAAATGAATCAGAAAGAAACAGCCATAACCTCTCCCCCTGAACCTTCACATGCCCCAGGAGCTCCTCGCAGGCGGCCGCCAGCCCAGAGACAGCCAGTTATGCCCAGGTTATTTATTTTTCTCACTTTGGCAGTGTAACGTATTTAATGTTTGAAAAAAAGTAGTATCTTCTTTTATCTGCAGCAGGATACAAAGCAAGAAGCAGCTTCCTAAAGCAGCCAGGCAGAAGGGAGCTGGCAACCTGTGCTGGGTCAGGAGGGGAGGAAGATTAAAAGGAGATGGGATTTTGCTTTTGTCCTTCACGGAAGACTTTATCCCCTCCAGATACACAACAGAAGCTTTCTCTCCCTTGGAGGTTGGCTGGCAAGGGCCTTCCTGGCTCTGAAAGCTGCTCCTGGGTCATGAGCAGGGCAAGCTGTGACCAGCACAACCCTGATGGCCAACCCCAGGGCTGTCCCCTTGGGGCACCACGTCCTTGGGTGGCACTCATCCTTGCGCCAGCCCTGGCTCCTTGCCCGCTGCAGGGGGACGCCGATCAATTAGTGCACAACAAATAATTAAGCTGATGAATGTCGCTTTTTCCCGTTTGCTGACTGCAGTTGCCTCGAATTTATGCCCAGAATATGACTGAATTTATTCGTCACCGTTTGCAGCATTCAAAAGAGAGCTGTTTAATGATTTCTTTTAAGCTCTCTAGCCTGATGGTGAACAGTGCAGGGCAAATACTCATTATTTCCTATCTAAGCAGCAGCACTGATTAGTCGGCGGTTGGTCAGATAAGTCACACCGCTCTGTTCCCCTCCCACTGCAGAAACGCACAAGGTCATTTGCTGTTAATGCTCAAATCCAAAAGGAAAAACGCGGCCCAAGCACAGGCTGCAAGGAGTTCTCTTGTGCATTTTCAGGGCAACCAAAGAGGAACCTACAAAACCTCATGTTAAGCAAGAGGGCTCAGAATCACCGCAGATATAGGTGGAACAATTTTGCTTTAGCCCAGCCTGGTTCACAGCATTGTGTGCAGCTGAAAGTGCTTCTGGGGGGGGTAGGGGGTGGTGGGACTGCAGAGAAACTTAAGTCTTGTCAGTTTGCAGACATTAAAGACCTGAAGCCAGCTCTTACTTGACTGTTAACTCCCGAATCTTCACATGATGCAATGTTAATCTTCAGCCCTTTCCTAAAATAATGTGCAGAGTTGCTACGTTCGGTTAAATGTGAACCATGTGTCACCTCAGCAGTGGCTGCAACGGTGAAAAGATGATAAATCTAAAGCTTGTAAAATGTCCTGTGATATTTTGGGAGAAAAACAGGTGTTGCATAAATGTTAGACATTTATGGGTAAACTTGCAGGGGCTTTAAAAGACTGACACATCTGCCACATAGTATGTAACCCTGAAAGAGAAAGAGCAAAGCAGCCGCTTTCATGTGTCTCGCTCTTTCTACAACTGTATGAAAATACACCCTCATCTGGTATTGGAATTAACTGAGCTGGACTTGCCCCTCCCTATGTCTCCTCCAGGTTTTTGGCTTTTACACCCAATGTATGTTTTAAAACTGTGCCTTTTTAAGTAGGTGGCAAACTGTGCTGGAAGGATTTGGTATGCGCAGTATTTTTATTCAGCTCCCTTTTTTCTCTCACCTTTCATTGTTTTTCCCTTTGGAATATCTCCTGTAATGCTCCACTCATAAACCTCTTCAAAGGCAGGGGCTGTATTTGAACAGCCTGGCCTGAAATCTGCTCCCAGTCCAAGGCCTCAGACGGGAAAATAACCGGCCGAGCCCAGCCCCGCGGCTGCTGCCGCAGGTGCCGGTGGCCGCTTTGCAGGCAGAGAGGTGCCACCAGCCCCCTCCTCGGCTTCACCACCGCCGTCTGGGTTATTAGTCCCCCCTTTTATCTTATAAATGTAATAAACCAGGTCTTAGCATCTTGCTTTTGGTGTGGAAAGTCCAAGGAGAAGGTGGTTTTCTCTCCTCCCAAGCGCCTGGGTCAGCCCTTGGGATGTTGGTGGTGTTTTGAGGGACAGGAGAGGCTTTTGGAAGCTGGTTGTGTGCTGAGGAAGAGATGGACTTGTGTGGTTCAGCCCTCAAGCGGCGTATTCTCTAGGATGGGAGGGTTTCTAAAGTATAAGCCAGGGCAAGTCTAATCCCCCCAGTAACGAAGATACAGCTTCCAGTGAACTCAGTGGAAGCAGACTTCTCTCCAAAACGCTTCAAAACCTTCCTCTCCACGGGGAATGCATCAGACGTGTGACCAGCTGCCTGTCTCTGAACCACTTGCCCTTTGCATTGGGCAATTTTAGCACAGAAACCAGTCACCAACTGGGCTACTAAGTGTTTCCCCCTCATCTTGGGTGGTCACTCCATCTCTGGGTGGCAGCGAAGCAGCAGATATTTTGAGCGTGACTCGCCTGGCTGGTAAGTGCTCACGACTCTGTGCAGATCCCACTCTGTCTCAGCTCCCTGCCCAGCAATAAAATCTGCTCCCAAACCCTAATCCTACCCCTCTTCCCCTCAGTTCGGCACTCACATCCCTTGTGTTTCACTCCCGTCCACACTCCAGCAGTAAGTTGTGCCCTTAGCTCCTGGCTTGATAGAGCTGGTTTGGGTCGGTCCCCTCCCAGCCACCTCACTTCCATTTATTTCTCTGGCACCTCTAGGGATTTTTCATCCGCTGCTCTCAAGCCTGGAGGCAGTGAGATAAAGTTTCCCAGGCAGGCCGTTGGAGGAGGAGAAGACCTATGCCATGCTGAGCTACCGGGCACTTCCAGCTCTACCCTCTCAGCAGAGGCCAATGAGCAAGCTGTGCCTGCCCTTGGGCTGCTTCTCCCAAGGAGGTGGGAAACCAGCCAGCGATTGGCATCTCTTCTTGGAGACACACTGAAGACGAGCTGCTGCCTGTCACTTGGCTGGTCTCTGCAGTGGTCATTTCAGCAGAGAGCTCCATACAGGCCCTCCATGCCCTCCTCCAGCCTCAGGGAACAGAGAAGCTCACCTGCTCCTGCTCGCAGGGAGACTCACAATAGAAACACAGCAACACAGGGGAAAATTTGCCAAAACCCCCCACATTTAGGAAAACTACCTCTTCCCCTGCCTCCTACATACTGGAGAAATGAACTCCTTCTGCTTGCCAAGACATGTCCTGTTCCCTTCTCCAGTGGTCCCAGATGGGCCAGAGACAGCTCACAGAGCTGTACTGGTAAGGGATCTTTGTCTGAACCAAGGAAAAGGACCCTCTGGCCAAAGCTGTTTTAGAAGGGACTGTTCCCTGCAGAGAGGTCTCCAGTGCCTCAGCTGCAGTACAGAGGACCTTCTCCCCGAGATGGGTGAAGTCATATGCTGAGCCCCAGCTCCCTCCCTGTGTTCTCAAGGGTTTTTTATGAATAATATATATCAGATACTTAACACAGCTGGATTTTCTTCATTCTGATCTACACTCAAATCTTGAAGACAAGGTAAAAATCTCACAGAGGGTAAAATTTTCTTTCCTTTCTTTGGGCAACAAGCTCAAAATCAGTCCTGGTTAGAAGCATATGAAATGCTGTAGTGCTTCAAACTACAAGCCCCATCACTCATCTGTATCTAGCAGTGGCCCAGCAATGGGTGTTAAGCACAAAAAAACATGTCCCTGAGCTAGAAACTGCATCCAGATCACAACACTTAATAGCCATGGATGGAGCTAAACTCCACAAATATGCCTATTTTCTTTTTGACTTTAAATATATACTTGTTCTTAATAATACTGTGTGGCAATGCATCCCATCATTCCAACACACACTGTGCGAATAAGCACATTCTTTCACCTGTTTGGATATTGCTTCCAGGTAATTCCCATTTCATCCCCTCATTGCTGTGTAGTAACAAACAGTGGATTTTATTTCCAAAGCATCCTCCCTGCATTAAATACTGTTTTTATAAACCTCTGCCACTAACCATGCCCACTGTCTCTTCTGTGAGATGTGCAGGTCCCAGTCTATGGGGTGTCTGTTTCACATCTTCCTCAGCCCTGCTCTGTCCCTTTGGAGATGGGATGGTCAGCATGCTGTGCACGTGGGCAAACGCCAAAGTACAGACCTATAACGACTCTTTTGTTTTGCTTTCTGCTCTTTTCCTAATGGGTCCTAACCATTAAGTTCCTTTTTGAGCACTGAGGGTGGGTACAAGGATGGGAAAATACTCCCTTCTCAGTGTTTCTTTGCAAAGGTCTCTTGAGCAGTAGGTGCAGCTTTTCTGCTGAACATGACCCAGGGTCTTGGACAGAGCCAGCCTCTGCCTAAATCTAGCCTTTATTTACAGTTAGAGTGAATGAACACCTCAGACTACTGTACTTAACAACCTGTCCTGCAGACGTTTAAGGCAGGTTATGATGGAAAACACACACGTGTATCAAGAGAGAACTTCAAAATGAACCAACAAGAACTCGGTGCCTATGGGACCTGATGGGACCCTGAAGGTCCTGCTGAGTCCTTGCACCTCCCCAGTTCTGACAAAAATAAAATTTTCCCAGACACAGAGCAGCACTCACCAAGGAATTCCCAGTGAAAAGAGGAAGCAACATCCCTACCTTTTTGGTCTTGACCGTTGAGGCACAGCAGTCCCCACCATCATAGTTGCAGAACGCTCGGTTGTTGATGGAGTCACAGTAGTTGTCCCCCATGAAAGGCTGAAAAAGGAAAAAAAGCAGAAAAAGACTGAGAGTGTGGACATGGATAAAACTTGTAATGATACAGGTTTCCTTTCTTTTGTAAGGAAAACACGAAGACTTGAAGAAGCCATATAGTTTGTACTATCACCAACTGCCCTGAAAAGCAAGAGATAATTACTCCCTCTCTCCCTTCAAAGCAGACAGGGAAAAAAGGACACTAGAATGAAGGGAAATGAGCCCTTGTTGGCTTTTCAAATCCCACATAAGATGATGCTTCAGGAATATTAAATTGACTAGGCTCAGAGACAGCATCAAGGCATCTAAAATTGTGGCACCTTTTGATAATTTTAAGCTAACCTTCTGAAACTATGTGGGATAAAGAAGAAGGTTATGTATAGCAGCAAAATTGGCTTGCTTTTAATAGCTGTACTTTCCAGCACAGTTCTCCTAACCATGCCAACAAGTGTCAGCAACAAGGGCACAAAACCTATCACAAACAGAAATGGAAGTGGTCTGAGCTCAGCACAGGGACCATGAGCTCTTGTTCCCCGACCAGCAGTGACTGCGTGTGACTTGGTCCCTTGGTCCCTGACACCTAATCTTCCTCCACTCTGCAGCTCAGATCTGGGATAACGGCAATTATTCAGAGAGAAGCGTTGTGGAGAGCTATTAAGTAAAATTCACAAATCCCCTTGAAAAAGAAAATGTGGTCACTAATCTGTGCAATGCCATCACTAGTCTGTGCTCTGCACAACATCATAATGATCATGATTCTGAAGAAACGGCTTGAAGCCTGGCTTTTCATGGCATGAGGGAGCCTTCTCGGTCAGCAAGCACAAAAGTCTTTCCTGGATGTCAAAAAAATGTGCCTGATGCTAAGAAAAAAGCCCATGTCAGCTATGAGAAACCCCGGCAGCACTGAAAAATGGATGCTCAGCAGAGAGCACAGTCATATCTTCATATCTCTGTAACAGTTCCTACACTCACAGGCTCCCAGGGCCATTCCCATTTTATCTGCTCTTTGGAAAATTCATTTATTCTGCACAGTGAAAAACACACCAGGGACTTTCCTACAAGAAGGCATCACTGCAGAGTGAGTGGGAAGGCTGGTGGAGGTTTCCTGGGAGGATTCTGCAGCAATTGCGGCACCAGAGTCTCCGTGACGATGGGTACCTGAAGAACCAGCACTGGGAGCTCACCGTGATCTCCTCAGAGTGAGCCATGGCCACGCTCAGCAGCGTTGGAATGGACACTGGGGAGGGGTGCAGAGATGGGCTTTTACTGCTGATGTTTTGCAAATTTCAGAGAATCATAGAATGGTTAGAGTTGGAAGGGATCTCAAAGATCATTGAGTTCCAACCCCCCCTGCCCTGGGCAGGGATACCTCCCACCACACCAGGTTGCTCCAAGCCCCATCCAGCCTGGCCTTGAACCCCTCCAGGGATGGGGCAGCCACAGCTTCTCTGGGCAACCTGGGCCAGGGTCTCACCACCCTCACAGGAAAGAAGTTCTTCCTAATATCCAATCTAAATCTCCATTCTTTCGATTTAAAACCGTTCTATCAGGGTGTAGGAAATCCAGGCAACGATGGCAGTATCGGATCAGAGCAGGACTACCAGGAGGCGACTCACTTACTGCCTGTCGCTCGTTTGGCTGCATGCGAACACTGCAAAGGCTGACAAGGAGACTAGAGTTACAGGGGGAGGCTCCCATCCCTGTAAACTGCCTTAACTCCATTGACTTCCACAGAGATTAACTCATTTGTACAGGCAAAGAACTTTGACTTGCAAATGTCCTTCCAATTTAATCAATATGCGAAGAGTTAAAAGGGAATGACTTATAAGTAGATGGAGAGATATTTTTATGCCAACCTGGTCATATTCAAAAACGTGAACCTTGCCCAACCCAAGCCATTTTGTAGGCTTCTCTCTGTTTCCCCTGTATTGCCTGGTGATGCCTGCTCTTTGAGAAGGGCTTGCCTTTCATGTCCCAAGCCTATGCCTGTACTCTACCCCCCATGAACACTGGAATATCAGTCAAAGAAACTCGTTGAAGAATTTGCCTTTCACTCACAGAGTTGGCAAGTCAGTCCTTTGGAGGGGAAAAATGGGACAAATAGCTTCTATACTCATTTGGGACCAAAATCCCTGGAGACCTTAGAGGTCCAGCCGTGGGAGGTGAGGTCTGTATAAGTCTTCATGCGCATCTCGGTGTTCCTATGTTTTTGAAGGACCCTATAGGTAGCCCAAAGGGACTAGTTTTCCCCTGAAACACCTAAATTAGCTGCCGAGAAGTATGGGGCTGACTCATAAACCTCTATTCCTGCCACTAGGGAGCGACAAAAAATCACATTGCAGCAGCAGTCTGGGTTACCACTGTGCTGGCCAGGAGCAAAATAACGCCCTGCTTACAGCCTTCTATTCGGGGAACCCTCCCGAATGCTAAGGATATTAATACATTAGGGATTGTAGCAGCTTAATGGCCCAGTATTATTGACCTACTGGCTTATTAGTCTCCGATTCCATAGTGGGGGACAAAAGGCTTGGTGAAGATGGCGTTTCTTCTGAAATTTGAATGTGTCAGAGAACGAGCACTGGCCCGTTCCTGGATCCCGGGAGCACCACGCTCTAAAAATGATGCTAGAGGCCATTATCAATTGTCTGGGCAAAGCCTTCCAAGATGATAGATGGCGATGCAGTGACACTGCTGAACGAATGATGAAAAGAAGAAAGTTCCTATTGATGCAGAGGGGTCTGGCAATTAACAATGATGGAAGGGAAGAAAATGCCGAGAAAAAGCATGTCAGTAATAATGGCTTCTGGTAAATTATTACATCATTGCAAAGTTTGACTCAGTAACAACTATCCTTAAACAGCAGGAGAACGGATACCCAATGGTGCATCAGCACCTGAATGGCATTTCTTAATGGTCGCTGGATGTTATTTTAGCTCTCTTTGGAGAATAGGGGCGCCCAGCCAGCCTGCATGAATGTGATGCGTGAGATGGCTTATGACATTCAAAGCACTGACAGCAGAATGCTTTTCATTTAGGGAACAACTAGACAGAAACTATTACATTGTTGGAGAGTTATTACCCTCTTGGGCCCGACATTTGTATGCGAAGGAAACCTGTCTTTCACTTCAAGACAAATCACGTCGCCCAGCAATGTGGTCTAGTGTTTCGTGTCAGATTTAGGAGTTCTGTGCCACATTCTGCCACTCCGGGCAAATAACTTCAGTGAGCTTGTAAAATTGGGTTACTGGGTGCTGAGAGTGCAGTCAGTGCTGCAGAAAGGCAGGAGATGTGGGGGTCAAGATACAGCTCTTCCACTGCTCGTCCATGGAACCAAAGCAGCCACCTACCCCTCTCCCTGTGAGCTCCCTCATTCCTGCGATGGGCATGAAGCTTCCCAGCCTTCCAGAGGTGCCACAGGGATTGACTCCTTGACCTGGCTGAGATACCCAAGGGCTGGCATGATGGAAACCGCATGAGCACCATGACCCAGACCGAGGTGTTCCAGCCCTGTTTAACCACTGGAAGCAACTGAAGATTTTTCAGACTTTTCAAAGGCTGTTGCCAGCAGAAACAACGTCCTTCAAAAGAATTGGGTTTTTTTTTTTGTTTTTCGTTTTTTTTTTTTTTAAATAACACTCAAGGCTGCAAAAATGTATCCCAGCTGAAATATAACTGTATTTTTCTGATTTTTTGTTTTTTCTGGTTCACACAGAGGTGCACAGTGGAGGGATGTGTGATCTTCTCATCGTCCAACTCTGCTGTCCACCCAGTGGTATCACTTCCACCTCTGGCTTTCCTAAAGTTTATCTGCACACACCAAAGACCAATGCCTAGCTGGACCTGGAAAGAATTGGCCCTCTAATAAGATGTCAAAATCAAGGGAAAACAATTGAAGTTTTTTGCAACTTCCCAGAAATTCTCGGATCCTGGGAAATTCTGATGGTCTACTGCTGTTGTTAAGCCACTTGATCCTTCAACTCCTGTGAGAGTCACCCAACCATTGGCTCTAGGAAAACCACCAATTGCACCATTGAGTGTCAGAGCTAATGCAGGAGACCACAGTCTGCTGGATGGGAAATTCAGGGCAAAAGCCTGTTTGCCCCAGTTTGAAAAACAGGGTTTACAACCCAGCTGACTGCAGTGACTTTTACCATAACTTTTGGGAGAGCGACCACCTGAGAGAACACAAAAGCTCACCTCGCAGCCTTTGACACAATGAATCAGGGAAGGGTGAGGGTACCACTTGAGTCCCGCCGTGCAGACAATGCTCTGGAGGAGAGAAGAAAACAAAAACCAACACAACAAAACAGGTTAAGACAAAGAAATCAGTGTACAGAAAATCAGCGTGCTGGCTCCTACGGCTCTCCTGCACTTAACCAATGAAGTTCAGTTCCTAACACCTCTTGTGTTCTCAGGACCTGGCTGTCCTCCAGGTATTTACAAGAAGTGTTGGACTTGACACTTGGAATAACAGAACATTTGAGATTAAAATAATATTTAAGGTTCTCCTAAAATGTCATGTGCAGGATTTCACTCACGGTGGAGGAACATGGCTGGGAAAGGCACAGGTCCACTGACCCACTCTTGGGTAGAGGGGAGAGGTAGACGGAATTAATTGAGGGATTTCTTTGGTGCTGCAAATCGTTGTTCTCTTTTGCTCCCCATCATATCTGAGCTTCTTGAAGATGCTAAAGATAGATCTTCAGACACATTTTTGCACCATCCTTTAGATCTTAAATGGAAGCACTTCCCACTGAATGCCTTCAGAACAACCCCCAGAAAGGACAGCGTCAACTGCTACTTTATATGAGCTTCATTATTATGAAGCTGGATTATTATGTCTGGATTTATAAGGAATTCAGAAGTGCATAGTTCTGGGCAAAAGTGATGACCAAGGGATGAGCCTACTCCATGATAGCACACCCAGGGCAGCCATTGCTTGCCTGCAGACACAGAAACTTAGATTTTAAGAGTGGATGAAAAGTATGGCCAGTCAGCAGAGACGGTAGTTCAATACCATAAAGGTCTAGGAGATAGGACTCCCATCCAGTCACCAGGACAGCAGGCACAACGTTCATTTTGGGTTACCCTCAATGAGTGAAACACCACATTGTCCAGTTGGGCAAGACAAAAACGTAGGCACTTGGCCAAGGGCAGGGGTCAGGGTTGGATGGAGGCCTGGTGAAGGAAGGGATTAACATTTGGGAAGACCTGACGCACAAGCCATCCCCTCCCCTGTTTATTTGAGGGCTAATTTAATCCATCTGCAGGGGAACCTCAGCATGTTTTTACAGTTTCTGTCATTTGAGGCTTACCTGGCGTGTGCTAGAAAAAGGACTTTTATACTATCTGACTTGGGCTGTTTATCTTTCCGATGCTCTCGGATTTTCCACTATTAGTCAAGCCCGGCTTGCCCCACCTGCCTCGCAACAGGGCCCGTCTGTGTGAGCGGAGAAGCGAGGGGGGAGGACGTTGTTTATCCCCCAGGAGGGAGGCTGCAAGGTGCGGGGGCCCCGCGGTGTCAGACATTCCCCCAGCGCTCTCTTGACAGACAGCTGGAGATTTCCAGGCTGTTGCCTGCCACAAAGGGTGAGATTTTTTATTTTTATTTTCCCCCCTCCCTCTTCTGTTTATTACACTTCAGAGGAAAAAGAAAGGAAACTTTTCTAGGTTTCAAAATAAACAAGGCCAGTCAACAGACAGGGAGGGGGAAAAGGAAAGGAAGCAGCTCAAGAACACTTGAACCCAACAATTAAACCACAGTAGAAAAACTCAAGCATTTGCCTCCCAAAGCCAAGGCCAGCCAGACAATAAGTAGAAGTGCACTTCCAAGGAGCATCTCACATTCCCTTGGTAAGAAGCATCAATATTTACAAAACCTCTCGACGTCTGTGAATGTGTGTGAGCGTGTGGAGCTACCAAAAGGAGCCAAATAGCCCTGAAACATGCTCTTAAGCAAGGAGGTTTCCAAGTGAGAGCAAGCCCTTACAGAAGATGCACTGACTACTTTCCTGCCACTAAAACCCCAGCAACACCCTCCCTTAAAGGAGTGGATGGAAGGTGAAGTCTCAGCTGGGATGGTGCTCTATTCAGAGCTCTCGCTCAAGGTTACTTCAATCCAAAGGGCTGGGGAGCCTCCAGGGAAAGGGAGTACAGCCCCATGCTGGTCTCCATAGCATAGGAAAGCCAACTGACCTTGTGCTAGACTGATCACTGGGTCAGCGGGACAGTCACATTGCTCTTGACTGGCACCTGTTCTCTCCTGAGCTGCTCCAGCTGAATTAGAATCATAGAATGGTTAGAGTTGGAAGGGACCTTAAAGATCAGCAAGTTCCAACCCCCCTGCCATGGGCAGGGACATCTCCCACTAGAGCAGGTTGCTCAAAGTCAATCCTTCTAATACTCAGGAGCTGGAACCAGAGTATGCTCAGGGAAAGACCCTAAGCCATGGCACTGACTCCTCTTGATCTTCCAAACCCTGAAATCCCATCACCCAGCCTGTTTGTACCCTCATCATGCTGCTTTGGTGGTGTCAGAGGGAGATGGGTTGTCCATAAAGGCAAAGCCTGGATTAGAAAATCAAGACACTGTGGATGATTCAGGTTGTTGGGCATCGTTTCTGCCTCTTGTGGTGCTGCCAGGCATAAAGAAGCCACAGGGTCCTCCACAGGGCAACTGAGATCAACAATGTATAAAGGTAGCAGCACTGTGGGATGTGACCAGGATCCAATGGCATCGGTGTGCAGAAAGGAAGGTGGACTTAGAAAGCCAACAAAGGCTGAAGTAAGGTGTGGATGGAAGGACCACATGCGACACCTGCCAGGCTGTGTAAAGAGGATAAAGTCCATCTGGCCACTGCCTCTGCAAGCCCCATCCCTTCCCTGTCCCACCATGTGCTCCAAGCCCTCATGGGCTTGGCTCTGCATACTGCCCTCATGGCCCTGGCTCCCCTCGTGCATGGGGCTCTGCTGCACAGCTCCCCTCCTGCATGGGCCACCCTGTATCAACCCTGATGCCATCCCCATCCCAGAAATGCCATTGAACCACATCTGCGCTTTGGTGGCTGTGACTCCATCTGCTGCAAGGGGAGAGGAAGGTGGGATGCACTCCTGCAGTGGGTACCAGAGAGCCAAGAAAGCAAATCAAGCCATCATTTTCTCCCTGTGAGGAAAGACCTAGTGCCTCTGGTCATGGCACTTCCCTCACATGGACTAACACAATGATGTCAACCATCTGTGGGCTGTGGAGGGGATTAGGTTTCCCCAGGAGAGGCGCGTGGAGAGACCTCCTCCACTTTAGATGGGACAAGTGTCCTCCAGGGCTAAAGCCCAGGGACTGGCATCTACCGGTCTCAGCTAACTCCCTCCTCAGGCACTGAACGAACATGACAGCTAATGGTGGTGAGGGGATTGGCCACTGCTGCCAAAGGACGGGAGACGTGGCACTTTGTGGCTGTTTCCTCCTGTCACTACAGATGGGATAGGAAGTGCTTCCACACTGCTATCCGTCATGTCACTGCTCCATGACTCAGTTTGCCTGCCTTGAAAGCCCAATGAAATGAGCCCAATGAAAGAGGAGAGGGGAAGGAAGAAAGAAAACACAATTTATATGAACAGGGGAGTATTTAAGAGGAATTCCCCTTAATGACTTTGTAGAATCATGGAATTGTCAGAGCTGGAAAGGACCTCTAGAGACCATCCAGTCCAACCCCCCTGCTCAAGCAGGATTGCCCAGAGCGCATCACTCAGGACTGCATCCAGGAGGGGCTTGAGTGTCTCCATTCAAGAGAGAGAGGGGACTCCACACCCTCCCTGGGCAGCCTCTGCCAGGGCTCTGAAACCCTCACCCTAAACGAGTTTCTCCTCATATTCCACTGGAACTTCCCATGTTCCAGATTGCGCCTGTTGCCCCTCGCCCTGTCACTGGGAACCACTGAGAAGAGACCAGCTCCATCATCCTTCAACCCACCCATCAGATCCTTGTGAGCATGAAGAAGGTTTCCCCTCAGACTTCTCTTCTCCAGGCTCCAGAGTCCCAGCTCTCTCAGCCTTTCCTCATCAGGGAGATGCTTCAATCCTTCCAGCATCTTTGTTGCCCTACGCTGGACTCTCTCCAGTAGTTCCCTGTCTCCCTTGAACTGGGGAGCCCAGAACTGGAGGCAGTATTCCAGTTGTAGCCTCACCAGTTCAGAGTAGACATCCAAAATCTCAGGGCTTGCAGTGCTTATGGGAAAACACATCGCCCGCAGTCGGGCAGAGTCCCAGGGGCCATGGGCACCCCCAGCCCCGCTGGTGGGCAGAGTCGAGACACGCCGACCCTTTCAGGGCTATTCTGTGCATGCAGGTGTTTGCACAGCATTTGGCTTGTTCTTGAGGCAAGGACCCAAATTCAGACAACCTGAGAAATGAGGTGTCTGCCCTGTTTCTCTGCAGTCGATGGGAAGGAGCTGCCAAGCCGTATTTCTGAGACATTCCACCTTTTTCTCCCCACTGCAGAGTCAGCCTTGGCAGCTCCATCCGTAGGTGTCTTCAACCGCTCGCTGCCCCGTGCAGCCAGACGGGAAATGGGAAATCATGGGAATAGCAACGGTTCCTCCCCCACGGCCGGCAGCAGCAGAAGAGACAGACAGAAGATTTCAAGTGAATTTCTTTTTCCTGCTGAAAAGACTGATTTGGAAGGCACCGCCAACTCGCACTGCTTTCGGCAAACTGCTTCAGACCCAACAAAGCAACTCAGCCTGAACCAACGCTGAAAAACTCAGTAATATTTAGACATTTTTCAAGATGAAATAGCTGTTGTTGTTGTTCCTTTGAGAGGACATTTAATTTCTAAGGTTTTTTTTTTCATTTTCATTAAACAGAACATTTAAAAAAAAACAAAAAATCCCTGGAAATGAAATGCTAAGTTATGTTCAAACCAACATGGTTTTCCCTCCAATTTTTTGGTTCACCAAAAATAACAACAACAAAAACAGCACTTTGATTAGGAGAAAACATTTTTTTTTTTTTTTTAATTTGACGGAACTTCCAGTGAACCGAAAAATCAAGTGATTTGCACAGCTCTGCTCCCAACAGCCCTCAGAGGAGGGACGGTTCCCTCTTCCCACTTCACCTCCATAACATCTGTTGCTTGAGCAGCCACACACAAATAGTGTTTTTTTTTTTCCTGCCAGCTCTCCCTGTGTTTTATCTGCTCTTGTGCTCTCAAAGGTAAGTTCCAGAGATGGCTCCTGCCTTTATCTGCTTCTTGTCCTCCATTCATTTGTACCTTACTTGTGCCTGAAATTAAGTAACTAAAAGTGTTTCCTTTGCGTCATTCAAGTACTTTGAGATCCACAAAGACTTGCCGTGTAAATGCAACCAGCTGCTCGCTTGACTCGTACGGCACAACAGCAAGCTGTCACTGACCATAATTAGATACACATATTATTAATGATATATAACACATTGCCATGGGGACCTTCCCCTAAGGCATCCCAGCCCCCTCTCTCCAGGCTCTCCCCGGTCCCACCAGCAGCAGCATCTCCCCTGGAGGCACCGCTCCCGGGGTGGGGGGGGTGACATCCCCTTATCTGCAGAGTTGAGTAAGATGGATGTTTTACAGCTACCAAAAAAAAATAAAATAAATCCCCTCTGGCGTGCCTTAGCATCATCCTGCTCTTCTCCTAAAGTCTCCCCTCCATCTCCCAAAGCAAGTTTTCAAGCCCAAATAATTACAAAGTGTTTGTGGGGTCAAACCTTTATCTGCTTGCACCCTGAAGCTCTTGCAAGTTCCTCACCATCAGGGAAAAAAAAAAAAAGGTCTTATTTACTACTCTACTCTTGGAAACCAGGATTTCTCCTCCATCCCTCACTCCCCTCTTCTCCCCCTTTACTACTATATGTTTTCCCTGCTGCCTAATGAGCCCTCCAGAGACCTGCAGGTATAAAACTCGTTACAGCTCCCTCTGTGTACCCGCATGAATAAACGAAGGAGCACAGCAGAGAACGGGAGGGAAGCTGTCACTTTATTTCACCATGAATTACCAAACCACTTTAAAGCCTAGCACTCGGGAAAGGGCCGGTGAGAAATTGCCCCTAACACCGAGATAGGGGTTTTCTTTATGTTTCATGCCAGAAACTTGGCAACGCCTCAGCTTAGGCAGTAACATCATCCCGGCATCGGGAGTGAATGGGAGGCTGGGAAGGACACTGCAAGCTGGTTGTATTCTCTGGACTTGGCTTCCCCACCCCTTTCCAGGATTTGTTCTGTTGCTCCGTGTGAAATGGGGCAGTACGAAGTGGCGGAGATTTTCAGAGCAGCTCGCTATCCACGGCCAAGGCCAGATTTCCAAAAAGCCCAAACGCTGGATAGGTATTTAGGCATGTGGAGAAGCAAACAGACTGTCAGCGCTGCTCAGGACACGCTGGGGCCGTGTTGGCTGCTTGCTCTGCTCCTAAATGGAGTTTTGAGTGTGTAAAACAGACTCCTGCAAAGCCAGGAGCCGACTGTAAAAGCTGCCAGTGGTTGCTCAAGCACCACCAGCATCCTGCATCCTGCACCCTGGTGACAGGCGATGTGCCAGCATCTTCTGACATGTGCTTGGGCATGTCCACCTAAACGCCTCCATCCACAGAAATACCCCACAAGTGCCGGGTTACAGGCATTTCTGGGCAGGAGGGCACACCTGTGTCGATGGCACAAGGGTTTTTCAGGCAGGTGGATGAGCGTGCCTTCCACTGGTATCCGAGTAGGCACGAAACCAAACAGCTTCTTACTGCAAAAGTGTGTGCAAGGCACTGTATGTGTGTGCAAGGCACCACACATGTGTGCAAGGTGCTGTACATGTGTGCAAAGCGCTGCATGTGTGTGCAAGGCGCTGTAGGTATGTACAAGGCACCATATGCATGTGCAAGGCACTGTACATGTGTGCAAGGCACTGTACATGTGTGTAAGGTGCTGTATGCATGTGCAAAGCACTGTACATGTGTGTAAGGCACTGTATGTGTGTGCAAGGCACTGTGTTTGCCAGGTCCTGTATGTGTGTATGAGGTGCTAGACATGTCTGTGAGGTGCTGTACATGTGTGCACAGGGCACTGTACATGTGTGTGAGTTGCTGCATGTGCGTGCAAGGCACCGTATGTGTGTGCAAGGTGCTGTATATGTGTACAAGGCACTGTACATGTGTACAAGGCACTGTGCATGTATGCAACATGCTGTATGCATGTGCAAGGCACTATGCACGTGCAAGGTGCTACACCTGTGTGCAAGGTGCTGTGTGTCTAAGGCGCTATACGTGCACACAAGGTGCTCTTCATGTGTGCAAGGCTCTGTGTGTCTGTGTAAGGCACTGTCTGTGCGTACAAGGCACTGGTCCATGTGTGTATACAAGGTGCTGCACGTGTGTGCGAGGTACTGAACGTGCGTGCAAGGTGCCGTCTGTGTGTGCGAGGTGCCGTAGATATGTGCAAGGTGCTGTAGGTGGCACGTCCCCCTGGGCACAGCCAGGTGCTGGTGTGGGCAGAGGGTGGCGGGGAGAGGGTGGTGGGGAGAGGGTGCCAAGGAGAGGGTGCCGGGAGTGGTGACTGCAGGAGGAAGAAGCTGTGACCTCTGGAAGGGGCTGTGCTGAGCTGGCAGCTCTCGCATGCGGGCGAAGGGGAGGGAAGAGAACTCCGCCAGCTCTGCTGGTTCGGGAAATGAAATACTCTCTGTATCAGCTGCTTTTGCCATCCAAAAGCAGCACAGAAAAAATCCAGCCCAGCCACCCAAAAAGCACCGAACAGGAGGGAAAAATAAAAGCTTCCTAGTGCTCTTTCTCTCACTGCCCATCACGTCTTAATGAATCCTGTTGGTAGATGAGACCCACTGTGGGTGCTGCGTGGATCTGAGCACACTGATTTGGAGTCTTTACCTTGACCTGACTTTCACTGGGAAATCACATGAGAGAGCAACTTGGAGAGGAAGCCACCACGTTACCTGAACAACACGCAACGACAACAAAAACCAGGAATTCTTTCTCAAAGGGCAGAATTCCCCATGAATTCTCCGCATTGAATGAACCCCGGGCAATGCTGTCCACTCACTGCACATAAACATGCGACAAGGGATACAGTTGGGGATATAGAAATCGTCAGGCACCGACCTTCACTCTCTGAGGGTTCATCCAGTGCTGGATGTCTTGCACGGTCTCGTTCACGCGCAGGAGGATGGGCTCGTGACTGTGGTCCAGGCAGGAGGTGGTACACTCTGCGCCTGCACGGAACACGGAGAGGATAAAGCGAGCAGCTCCTGACCCTTGCAGCGTTTTTCCAGCTGAAGGATAGGATTAGGGTTCATTTTTCCTAAATTGCAATTAGCAGCCGACCATGACTATCACATATCTTCTAGCCACACGTGAAATGCTGAGTACAACCCTGCATCCCAGCAGGAGATTGTGGGGGTGGCAGATATTCCAGGACGTTTTTGTACAAACTGTATATCTAGGTATTTCTCTGGCTATTAACTCCAAGAAGGGGGTCAGGCTTTGTGCTTTCAGATCATCAAGAAAATGTGAAGGTTTTTCCATTTCATCTGCTCTTTCAAGTAACAGGACTGATTAAGCAGAGGCTGTTGAACTCATCTCACCTATGACATGACAAAAACCTACCTTTTGATCTGTCAAATTCACAGACCTTCAATAATAATCTTTCAGAGGGTGACCAAACCTAATGATACTGCAAACGAGCTATCACCTAAGTCCCCCAGTCGATAAGACGTACACAGAGAGGTAATGATGGCTTTGTTCACACATAAACCTGCTTTTTCTCTGATTAACTGTCATGCCCAGTGGGAATCCTGTCCCTTCTTTATTAAAACATGCTGTGATACTCTGCAGCAATATCCCAGAGCCCTGTGGTGACACAACCGTAAGCCCTAGCGTGTTGGACCATTACCATTTCCCCCCTGGAAAATCACTCTTGAATGGCACAGCTGCTGCAAACATGTCATTAGGATTTCTGCACTCCAATCAGCACTGGGGGAGGAATTAATCTCTGCACTGGTTTGGAGAGCTGAACCTTGGGCTCAACACACACCTCAGTCTGGAAGGGCAGATTAGGTGTCTGAGGAATTACCGAAGGTGTGTGGGATTCATAGTGACCATGACTGGATGTTATTATTTTCCCCACCTGCTTCTGCCTTCTCACGTACTCCCACATGGAGGAGTCAGTGGGAGCGGAGCAGACGCAGGCTGTTGAACTGGGGAACGCTTGGGGTTTGTTTTGCTTTCCCAGCACACGCAGTGATGGCTCCATGGACCTGCTGGAAGAGGCCCATTGCCACCAGCCCCATCGCGAGTGAGCGGCAGGAGAGCGCCTTCTCAAAAGGATATCGATCAGGCTTCCAAAAACACAAAGAAGAGAAGAAAACCCCAACAACCTGATCCCAAAAGGTGGTGCTGAGCGAGCCTAACAAAGTGTGTGGTATGTCTCCATCTGCTGAGGATAAGAGCCAACGGCCGCTGTGCCCTCACCGAACTCTTCCTCCATCTCCAGCAAGAGCCACACTCTCGTGGAGGATCTGACCCACGAGTCCCTCATCTCCATGGCATCTGCATAGTCCCATCCCAGGATAAGGCTCACTGGACCACGCATCTGGGATGGGGACCTGCTGACAGCCTCCTCAGCGAGGCTGGGAGAGGACTGAGCTGGTCGGCGCCAGCTGCATGGGCAGCTACAGACCCTCCTGCTTCCAGCACAGAGATGCTCCCCTCCAAACCAGGAGAGGGTACTTCTCTCCTTGCAAAATCCCGGCTGGCCTCGGGAGGTAACCTCCCTCCTCTCAAGGGTAAAACTCCTCGCCGCGTTAAGAGTCGCTGCAGCCCGCTCGCCGCTGGCTCTCCCGTTCCCCACCACACTATTTACGCTCACGGAAAGGAGCGGGTCGGAATTGTTTTGATATATGATCTGTAATTGGCATCGTTACAGAGTGATCTCATCCAGGTCGTGTTCTCCTCCCCGGGGAGGGAACACAAGGAGGCTCGTGGTCCCTCACATGGCTGCGATATAATGAGGGAGCCGCGCTACGAGGAAATTTCTCCAAGTTCAAAGGGACAGGGGGANAGGGGCCTCACAGGTCTGTGCGGGCCGCGGCCAGTGCAGCTCCCCTTGCAGCCTTGACAGCGGGGAGACCTCAAAAAAGGGGGGTGAAAACACAATATCGTGTGTACACTTCGGTGTGTAGTACATTCCTCTCTCTGCTTGGGTGACACAAAGCAAAGCTGAGCGCAGAAAGCGCCCCGATGCCATCACCCCTTGCTAGAGGGACTGGGCACTCCAGAAAACAAGGGGGAAAACATACCCTTACAACAGCTCCTGAACAACTACCACATCAAAGGGGATGCTCGGCTGGTCTGATATTCTTTCTAGAGAGACCTGAATTACCCTGGTGATGTGGTTCCCTGATGGATTCCTGCCTCTGAGCCTCTGGGGAGTGTGTGTGTGCGTGTGGTTGAAGGAGGGGGATGTTACAAAAGTGCTAGAGCAAATGCAGGGACAACCTCTCCCTGTCTTTCAAGGGCTGCCTGTGTCTCTGGCATAGTCTGGCATGCTGGTGGCCCAGTAAAATCAGCTGGTCAAGAAGGGACACGACCAAACTGGAAGTGCTCCAAGGAGCAGGCGATCAGAGCATGTTACGTGATGCCCGGCCTCTTAAAGCTTTATGTGTCCTAAAAGCAGCTCCCTGAAAAGCTTCCCATAGCAGCCTCTCACACAGGTCCACAGGAGAAGGTGACTCCAAGGACTGCAGGCTCCTTCTTTCCCCCCCCTCTCATTCCCATCCTCTTCCTCTTCTCTGCTCCCTGCTCCTCTCTGACCCGCATCCCCCCATGGCAGACGGCCGGAGCCGATGCTCACAGACCTATTCCGTAGCCGCTGGCACACTGCAGCTTCAGGTGGCTGTTGAGTTGCGTGGGCAGCACGCACTGGCCCTGCATCTCCCTGCAGAGATGAAAGGAGCCGCTCCAGGTGCCATCCTTCCGGCAGTGAATCATATTGCTTCCACGGCCCTGGGAAGGAGAGAAGGAGATAACGAGGACGGTCACGAAAAAAAAAAACACCAGCAAGGACAGGCTGAGCGATGAGAAGCAGATCAGAGCTGAGCTGGGAGCAAAGTTCTGCTGGAGCTGGGAGAGTCCCTGGTTGGGACTGCCAGCCCTGGGGGCAAGAAAGAGTTTTATTCCAAAGAATAAAAAGAATGAAATCATACAAGCACACGCACACACCTCTTCTGTGCAATGCGATGTCTTTACAAGGTCTCTCTACTTTAAAACAGACCTCCTCTGGTTGTGATAAAGGTGCATTCACCCCATTTGCCTTCTCTGTTGTTGTTGAGAGGTTTGTGTTGAATGCAGACAACCTTTCCCCTCTTCCCATTTTCTAACTAGTTGCATCATCTTTGTCTCAAAAAGGAAAGAATCCCCAATGGCCATCTGAAGGAGGAAGGAGGGCAGGGATGCTCAGCAGGGCAGAACGTGCTCTTTAAAGCTCGGCTGCCTTGAGTGACAGCGAGCGAAGAGGCTGAGACAGACAGGCAGGGAGGCAGGTGGAAAGGAGAAAAAAAAAAGTCTACTGGTGTGGGAATGGGCAAGGAATAGAATATGACATTTCTCGTATAGAAAAGATTCTCTGTATGATACCAAAGAATGAATACCAAAGTCCGAGGGGAAATATCATGCCCTTTAGAAACAACAAAGGAGCATGCAGGCAATCTTTTGTCAGATCTATCTTCATGGCATTGGGGATTTCTGCACAAGCTGTTCTGCAGGATCTGCGAGCCCGGCTGCCATGGGGCAATGTGGGACATTCCACAGGAGGATGTCTGGGGTGGCCGGGCTTCAAACCTCCTGTAGAGGGGGCCTTGCTGGGTGGGAGAGTGATGCAGGATCTCTGCATCTCCTCCCCTGTTCTACACGCCAGGGCTGCTGCCTGTTATCAACCCGGCTTGCTCTTGGAGACCTCTGGGGATCCTTTGGGGTGCTGTCTATGCTGGGATCTCAGCAGGGCTGCTGAACTTTTCTTAGGAGCTCTTCTCCACCACCCACAACCATTGTGGTCCAGCACAAGCCCCTGGTACCAGTGTGGACTAAAACTGTGCAGCCTTCAGTCTTAGTCTCCTCCTTAATAGCCCAATGCTTTTTTCCCGCTCAGCTTTGTTGATGAACACAATGTTTAGTGAGATGTAAAGTGGTCTCATCGGCAGACTACTGCGTGGGACCTGCCTCCCCTGCTCTAGACATCTGGCCGTTGCCAGAAGTAATAAGAAAATCATATGAAAGGATAATGGACCAGATGGACTCAGGGTGTGATCCAGCTTGGTGACTCTCACCTAAGGGCCAGTTTGGCAGAGACTGATTAATTTAGATCTGACTGTTTATATGATTTTTGCACAATATTCAGAAATGGAAGACCCTTGCTCTGGGTGCCAGGGGAGGAACCTGCTTAAATGACCATTACATTCCTGGTGATTAAGAGATGCCATATGTACAGCTGAGTAATGGTCTTTCAGCGTGGTGACAAATTCAGGAAGAGATGGCTAAGTGATAATTGAGCACAATTTGCTGTTCTAGCAAGTGTGGTGCACTTCCATTGCAATTTGCATGCCAGGGTTCAAACGCGATTTTGAAAGGTGAGCCATGAAACCTGATTTATGTCCCTGGAGCTGGCTGTGCTTGAGGGTACTATTGTACAGTTTCTGCAACATACTCAGAGATCCCAGGATATCCATTGCTATAGTAACATACTGTCCATCACTCCCTGACCTGCAAAATCTCTTGTGAAAATCCCTGCTGGGTTTCTTGCCTGGATGCAACGTGCATTATCACCTTATATAGCTGAGAGAGACTTAGTGGGGTTTAATCCTTAAATAATTAACACCTCTCAAGTGGTTCTGCCTTGTGCCAGGAGTCCTCCCTCTTTTTCTGTAGTCTACATTCTGTGATATCTGGAAATACCTTTCTCTGCAAATCCCTTTCTCAAGATGTTATCTGCTCCCTTGCTCAAGGTGCTTTCACAGCTGGACAGTCACTACACCCTTCCTGACAGTGAACAGAGACATGGTTGTATCTCTCACTTTCCAGAGCTCACCTCATTATTGCTGTAACCCTGACTCCACCGCTTGCTCCTCTTCATGTCCTGCTCATTTAAAAGCAAACACAACCCCGTTCCACCAGTTATTGCTGCCCTGGTGGCCCCAGTTGCCCTGCATGGCCATGGTGGTACATATCTTCACCACATTGACCAGCCCCAACAAGTGGGAGATGCACAAAGCTCTGGGAGGTGCATCCCAGAGCTCCCACCCAAACTGCACCCATGCCTGTGACTTCTTATTTCACAAGACCCACAACCTCATATACAGCTTGCAGAAGGAAACCTTTTCCAGGTGCCCTGATGCCAAACCACATGGTTCTGCCTGTTGTCCCCATGAAGAGGACAAGCCAACCTGCCAGTGAATGGGGGCAGCAATTGGCTTTTAACATTTGGAGCAGACACCAGAGGTGTCTTGCAGATCACTGGCCCTAGGGCAGGGTTGGTCCCTTTTTAATATGTCTGGAACGACATTAGAAGGCCTCTGACAGAGCACTCCCTTCCCTTTGCAGTGCTTGTAGCAACTTCTACATCCCCACTTTCTCTTCCTACATGTATGAGGCAGCAGCAGCACTACTGGGAGAAGTTACTTATCTCCTGAAATATAATTACCTCTGGTGAGGACAACTAAGCATTTCGAACAAGATACTGAAGTCCAGACCTTCCCCTACCAGTGAACACAGCTCCCAGGAAGTCAAAGGCAACACACTGATTTATGCCAGATGAGGATCTGACCCTTGATGCCAAATGACACCGTCACAACCAGAAAAACATGAAAGGTAAGAGACAGTTCACCTGAGAAGCTTTAACCCCTATGAAGTTACATTATCATATGGCACACATACATGTATGTATGTGAAGAATACAAGAATTGGGGAGAAAAGCAAGGTAAAATGAAACGAACAAACAAGACAGGTGTAGGTAACTCGTACCCTATTTACTTTCATTCCTTACTCTTTATTTTCTGCTAGATTTTCTAACAGATTTTTCAGCCACTTATTGTCCAGAAGCAGTAAATTACTCACTGCTAGTCCTCTATGGGTAATAGTTAATACCATTACTACTATCATTAAAATAATAATTCCAGGTTCTTCCCAATAGTTCTCTCCCTCTCCTTTAATTATGTTTTCCCCTTTTCCACTTCTCTGTCTCTGGTCTCAGAAGACTTCAATCGCACTCGGTCCCTCCAAGATCAGGGTCCTTTAGGAACATATGCTAACACAGCGCTTGTATGGGCTGAGATAGCTGGGGTGAGAGAGACTCACCGACTGATTGTCATCATCTTCACACTTGATCCGGCATTCGCTGTTGAACTGGAAGCCGTTGGAGCACTGGTAGAGCCCGTGAAACTTGGAAGGCGGAGGGTCACAGGTAACGGGCACGCAAGCGCCGGGCAGCCACGTGCCATCTTGTGTGCACTGGATCTTAAAGGCTCGCCTTTTTGTGCAGAAAAAAACAGGACCATTTAGTGAGTGGCTGAGTCAGCTCAGAGCCTCCAAAGCCTCTGAGCTCTGCTCGCAGGTTGCAGGGGATGGGTGCGCTTGAGCTTTTAACACTCGGGGAGCAAGTTGTGAATCTGCGTCATGAGGTCTCGGAGCAAAAATAACGATTATTTGCAAAGCCAACATTGAGCTGCCCAGCCTAAACTCCTCTTTTTGACTTGGACACGTCTCCCAAAAACTCCGCTTCCCAGGCTTGTGGGCTGTGGTTGGTTTGAAGTGGGTTTGTGCAGAGTCAGAAGTATACGATAGCACTAACCCTTTCCTGCAGAGTTTCAAAGGGGACTCCCCAGGCTGCATATCAAAGGGGTATTTCTAAGGTAAGGCCTGTTTTTCGAGCACTGGTTGGGATTTTCAAAGAGGCCTAAGTGAGCTAGGTGCCTCGATCCCCTTGAAACCACACAATTATCTGCATGAAGGAACTGCTTGGCGCTATTCCTTGCAGCACATATAGTCTGTTATAAACAGCCCACCCTTTTCCCCAAATCATTTTTAACTCATGGCTTTCTGAACCACGCTGACCGCATGGTGTTACTCTTTCACGTACTTTCTTGCTTTTCTGGAGGATCCAGGGACATGGTAACCCGGTTTGCATTTGTACTTGCAAAACGAGCCCACTTTGTGCTTATCTTCTCGGCAGCGAGTAGTCTGGAGATCCGCGTTAGGGACGACGGAGGGTGCTCGACACATCAGCTCGCACAGGGCCTCCGGAAAGGACCACAGCCCATCCTCCATGCAGGTCAAGTTGCTGTTGTTTCCTGAGAAGGACAGTCAGCAGAGTTAACACCGTTCAGCAGGACTATTTTTTTTCTACAACGCCGTTACACCCATAATACATCGAAAGCCATCTCAGCTGGTTTGACAAATTCAACTGTGTACATTCTCTGCATTTTCTCTTTCTAGATGATGGCATTAAATCATTAAGAACTCTGTTTTCAGATGGCAGGCAGACAGTGCTTCTTTCAGGAAATACTATAGCGAAGGGGAAACCACACTGGCTTTGTAATCTTTTGTATTTCTCTTCCTTATTTTGTTCTCCTCTGAAAGCAAGCTTGTTTCAGACATCAACCCCCTCCTCTCCAAAGTCATGGCATTAGCAGAGGGTTTGGTGCCATCACATTCTTCTGTGTTATATCTCTTCCCTGAATCTGTCCTTTTTTTTTTTCCTGATTTTGAGCCTTTTGGAGCAGCATCTGTTAGTATTAGAGTCACTACGCCAACACAATGAGGAGCCATTCTCAGCTGGGGACTCTCAGTCCTTTGGGACTAGTGTGATAAATACGATTCATAATACTCATTAGAGACTCATTTTCCTTAGGAAGCTTTCTTGGCCAGCACCTCAAAGGTAAAAGGTACAATAGATCTATTTGCCTCTGCTATGACCTACTTGACTTCAGAAAGTTAAGCTAAAAGTAGCCTAGTCCCAGTGTATGTTACATTCTTTGTTATTTTATGCCGTATGTTGAAAAGGAATAAGCTTTCCCTAAGAAACAAAGCACAGCTATGAGCCACTAACCCTTCAAAAATCCCTAATACTCTATTGAAATCCCCGAGCATTGCTGCAGGAACTCGTCAACCCACAAGGCATATTTTCGACAGCAAGCCAACTTTGGAGTTATCCAAAATAATACCGACAAAACTGCTAACCCCAGAGCAATGCCATCTCTCTGAGAGGGAAGGAAGAGAGCCGGGGCATGAGGCTGGAATTCAAAGAAGAAGAAAACAAAAGGCTCTGGAGGGCTCAGGAAGGTATGTGGAGGAGCCCTCTTGCCCTTCCCACAAAGATAAGAGAAGCCGCATTAAATCAGCCCTGGTTTTCTCTCTCTCCTCCCCGACTGCAGACGATCGCAGAGGGATTTTGTGCAGAAGGGAGCTCTTTTCTAGAGCACACACGTGCTCCTCTGCTCTGACTCATGCACAGCTCTGCAGACCAGCCGTGGTGATATCATACTTGCCACTGCAAAGTGATAAGCTGTGACATTACCAACAGCGGCTGTCATGACGTCAGTGATTGAATTAGGCATGAGTCATCCCAACGCCATTCTCCAGAAGCTTAGTGGCAACATCTATTAGTCATCACTGATGGCTGTACACCAAATGGTGCCTTTACTTCACAGCTCACAGAGCTTCTGGACAAAAGTGAAGTGATGCTACACTCCACAGTTGCCCCCTTCCTGACCTGGAGGATTGGTCATCACCCCTCCAGTCACCCCCATCGGAGTCATCAGCTGAAGCTCATGCTGGTCATGATGACCATTATCATTTTCACTGCCCCCTCAAAAAGATTCCAGGTATTTTCAAGGAAAAAATCACCTCTTGTAGAAGATGACAAGATGACCCTCTGTGTGTATAAACAGAAAAAGGGAATTCTTTGATAAAATTCTCCCCTTTGACCAGTCTTAACTTTCACTGTCTGTTGGCTGCTTGAGCTAGGACTCCTAAGTTGGAGTTAAAAGAACTAAGCAATTTGGTTATATATGAAGAAATCAACATATCCTTTCACTGAAATGAAATGTACTCCCTGTGCACCTTCTGGTGTTTGCAACAAGTCCTAGCAGAAAAGGTGATATGATACCACATGCATAAAGAAAAGCTTACACAGCATTTGTACCTGAGCTGACAACAGCAGTGAAGATTACTCCACTGCAAGATGACAAGTTAATTTGGCTCTAATGTTCCTTCAAATTAACAATGGTATCTCCTCTTGTTTCCTGAGGACCAGATCAAAAAGGGTAGCGTGCCAGTGAGCAGAAGAGCTGATGGTGCTGAGAAGACAATGGGGACACTAGCAGAAAAGCAGCAGGGAAGAAGATGGGGGAGAAAAGGAAAGGCGGCAGCAGGTATGCTATTTAAAAAAAAATAATAAAAAAAAATTAAAAAACTTGTAGAGTCCCAAACAAGAAGAGGAGAGAAAGGTCAGAGATAGAGCAAGATGGGTGTGAAAAGGAGAAAGGTGATGGATGCATTTGGAAGGAGTGACAGGGGAATATGCCACTGGGACATGGGACTTTGGTCTTCTCCTGCCTTTCCAAATGCATGGAAGAGGCATAGAAGGGAAACAGACACAGAAAAAAGAAAAGGCATGGGAAAGAAGATGAGAGAGTTCAATTTGATTTATCCCCATGACTTTTCCATGTTTTGGTTATATGGAAGCAATATTCACTGTCATTACTGCCTGGGCAGCCGTGATCAAGGAAAGGTCAAAGGAAGGTAATAGAGAGATGCAAAGGAACTTAACTTCTAACATAAATAAACCTTCCCATAGAGTCTCATAATTCTTCATACTTAAAATATCATGAATAATTCTAAAACAACAGCAACAGTACCATATATTACTGGGAACAGTCTGTCAGCTGCATGGCTACCCTCAGGTCACTGTGATACCTTTCAGAAGAGCCGGAGGCCGGCAAGTGAAGGAGCATTTCTTGCCGAAGGTGGTCCCCTCGCTGCAGTTGAAGGTGGCAGGGTAGACATGGTACTGGTCTGGGACACCGCAGTCCACGGGCTCACAGGTCACCTGCTTGTTCCACTTCCCATCCGTGCAAGTCATGGTGATGCTGGACTCGGTCTGGAAAAAGACACATGCCTACAGCCACCACAGCAAGCAAGGGGGAGAGCAAAACCATTTCAAGACTAATAGGAGCCATTAATTTGGCTCACAAGTCAAGCAAAACCAAGCCTGATCGCTACCACCATCTTTTGGAGAGGGGCTACTGGAAACACCCACGTCCCACAAGAAACCAGGGGCGAGAACAAGGATGTATTTCCATCACCTCTGGGTTGAGACACCGAAGTGCTTCAATATAAGGAGTGGAGCACTACAAATAATCTGAGCTCTTGTCTGCATCGCCTCCCGAAACACGCCACAAGTCCCGTGCTCAGAAAGGAGTGTGCCAGACTGAGTTGTGTGGAGCTGACAGCTATCCCCATCTCTGTCACCTTTGCAGTGACACAGTCACTCCGAGGGGATCCCCACATACTTCGGAGCAGTCAAACTCACTCTTGGGTTTGAAGTAAAAGCCAACTTGACGTGAACCCATTTGGGACTCCCATCCGAGGTTCTCTCAAGGGTGTCAGCCATCCCTGGACTGGGGGGAACCAAGGGAGGTGGCCTGGGCCACACCAAACCTATGTTCAGATCCTGACAGCTGCTGGAATGGCTTCTGCTATCAGAGTGCCCCGAGGGTCCAAAGGAAACCAGGGCAGCACTTGGGGGGGGACACATGCCAGAGAGACCGACTTCTTCCCAGAGGAGTCTGCAATGGACAGACCCAAGAGCATCCTGTCCAGGCGTTCACTGGGCACTTGAAAGCATCAGTGCCTGTGCTCTGACTTCCCTAATATCACTCTACCATCACAGCTACACCACAGCTACACCACAGCTACACTCTTCCCTATTTGAGGAAGAATCCAAACAATGCAGTAGATTGAAATCCTCAAGTGCTAAGGAGAGAGGAAAAAACCGGGGAAGCAAAGGAGCCATCCATCCAAGGCTAAGATGAAGCATTAACTGGGTAATGGAAGGACAACAGATGTTGGCAAAGAACACAGAACAGCCAACTGATCCGCTTTCTAATTAAAAAGGGAAAATTATTAAAAACTAGAAGTGAAGAATCTGAAAGTAGGACTCTTCCCATCATACCAGAATAAGGAGAGGGACAGTGCGAAAAGAAACGTGAGAAAGCCAAACAGGAGAAAGAGAAGATACTGGTGAGGAATCTGACCAAGCCGTACAGCAACACTCCTCTGCCCCCAGGGAATATTTTATTCAGGACTGGTATGCTCACAGGAGATTCGCACTGCCGACCATTGATCTGAGTTTATAAAAGGAAGGGGAATTTTTCTAGCACACATCAAAGGGACCTGGATTCCCTTTTTGCAAAAACACCCTAATGGCTTCAACAGAAGTTCAGACCTGTCTCCCTTTGATATATGGTTGCATTCAGAATGGAAAAAGCAGTCCCAGAGCTGAGAAACTGGACACTTCCCAAGTGGGCACAAAACCCCTTTCTAGACTGTGGAGTTTATTTAAACAGGGAGCACTGTTGATGGAAAAAAATGTCTTTTCTACATACTGAGAGTAGCACATTCTGGGATTCTCTGAGCACTCAGGTGAAGTGCCACTCTGTGTTCCTATTCCAATCATTTTGCTCTCCAGAGGCTATTAATTCTACCTTTGTTGCTTATCAGATTATCCATTCCATTAAAAAGTAGACACCTATTCTGTAGACAGTTGGTGACCTGAAGATACCTGTGCTTGCAGGGAGTTGCAGTGTGATGGCCACAGGAGAAGGGATGACACAGAATATTGCCATGTCTTCACAGCACACACACACACAGCAGGATCACCATCACATCTGCTGGGTTGCTCCAGCACTCAGCAAAGCCTCCATTGCCTTCAACAGAGGCTATCACCAAATAACACTCCCAAGCTATTGATCACAGAATCTTCACAGAACCTTCGTGGTTGGAAGGGACCTCTGAGATCATCCAGTCCAACCATACAGACACACACAAAAAAAACAACCAACCAAACAAAAACCCCAACCCACCAACCCCTCTTCCCCCACAAAACAAATCACTCAACCCAACAATCTTGGCCACTAGAACATGCCCTGAAGTGCCACATCTACACGTTTCTTTAATACCTCCAGGGATGGTGACTCCACCATCTCCCTGGGCAGGCCGTGCCAGTGTCTGACCACCCTCTCAGTAAAGTAATTCTTCCTAATATCTAATCTAAACCGCCCCTGATGCAACTTCAGACAATTTCCTCTGGTCCTGTCATTATTCCCTTGGGAGAAGAGGCCACCACCCACCTCTCTACAACCTCCTTTCAGGGAGCTGTAGCGGGCAAGGAGGTCTCCCCTCAGCCTCCTTTTNTTCAGGGAGCTGTAGCGTGCAAGGAGGTCTCCCCTCAGCCTCCTTTTCTGCAAACTAAACATGCCCAGTTCCCTCAGCCTCTCCTCACAGGACTTGCTCTCTAGACTCCTCACCAGCTTGGTGGCTCTCCTCTGGACATGTTCCAGTGCCTCAGTGTCCTTGAGTCCTGAACAAAGCACTCACCAGTGCTCAGGACAGAGGCACCATCACTTCCCTATACCTGCTGACCACCCTATTCCTGATACAAGCCAGGATGCTGTTAGCCTTCTTGGCCACCTGGGCACATTGCTGGCTAGTGTTAAGCTGGGTCTCCACCAATACCCTGAGGTCCTTCTCCTCTGGGCACCTTTCCAGCCACTCTTCCCCAAGCCCTGGTGTCAGGGGCTGCCCAAAGGTTATGGAAAAGACATAGATCTTGCACCATATCTTACTGGATCCACACTGAGCACAAGGAAGCTCTACCAGTGACAGGAGATTCAACTCAAAGAATTGAGTTAATAGCACTGGTGTGATCTAGTTTGGGAATGAGTGATTGCTCCTGTTGGCTGATACTGGCTGCTGAGACACAGGATGGTGCACAAGGGAGTTTCTCTAATGGCAGGCCGGTGCATCAGAGGTAGCTCTACATAAAAAAACAGTGCAAATACAGAATCCACAATATAAAACAAAAATTAAAACAGAAGCAATATCTTTGTGTGATAGTCACACCTTAAGAGAAAATGAGCAAGAATATTTTGCCCAGGATACCGCTGAGGATATTTCAGCAGCAGCCATGGTCTTTGTTAGCAGGAATCTGCAGGAAACTCCAGCCTGATGGAAATGCAACATGCCCAGAATCATCCCTCCTTGGAAGGGATCCCCCGTCAGAGCCAAACTCCCACTGCACTTTATTTCTGTCCCTGTTCTAGACCTTGATGTGAAAAAGAATTCAGTCTCTCCATGTTTTCATCTCATGGGTTTTTCCCCGTGGTACTCAACAAAACCACCCATCAAATCTGGAAGAGTCACCTCCTTCCAGACCTGTATGGCTTTTCCTCTTCCTGGCACACTGGTGAGCCCATTCCCTGGCAGAGAAGCTGTGCCCACCTGGGTAACACCCTGGCTTCTCAGCTTTTTCCAGTAATTTGTTCCACACTTTGTAGGATGGAAGCTGAGGTTTTCAACGTCAGACATACTAATGGCACATTTTAAAGCATGTCTATCACGTCATCACTTCAAGCCATAGGAGCACATGTGTTTCTGTAGCAGAACAGAACGGAGAACATTCCCCACAATGGACACAAAGACCAGTGGCTTTGATCGAAAGCGCAGAAGAGAACCCTACCATGGAAACCAATGTAGATGGCACCCACCAGCTTTCATCTTCTCCCTCTTGCAATGTCCTTCTTGAGGGTGGGAGGATTGCGGCGCTCAGGAGCAGGACCCCAGGCTGCTTGGCTCTCCCCAAAGCCAGGCTGCACCTCGCGGGGTGGGGGTGTTTCCAGTCGACTCAGCCTGAGCTGAGCTGCTTTCGGACGCGACACTGGGGCTTTGTGGCAGCATCTGTGCCTGCCTTTGCAGCTCTCCCACCCGAAGCCTGAGCAGGCACGTGCCCGTTTCGCCTGTCTGATCTGACAAGGTCACCCAGCTCACAGCGGTCCATAGGAAGCACTTGGCTTTCTCATCTGGTTTATTAGCTGTCACTTTGGGCACTTTGTGCTGCTTTGACTGGCATCACAGCAACCGCTTCCCTTCATGTCCTGCCTTCCCAAAGAGGCTTATGCAAGGAGGGAGGGCAGGCGAGGAGGAGAAAAGACTCAGGGCGGGGGGGAAGGGCGGGGGAAAGGGCCTCCCAAAGATACAGTGTGCAGTGAAGAGGATGCAAACTTCTACAAATCTGGTGCCAGAAAGATTTGCTTCTTGGGACTTTTAACGCTTGGGAGAATTCACATCTCCTTCCTGCTGCCCAAGATCCCAGCCAGCTCCTTCTTCAAGCGATGCTTCACGTGTGAAGTTTCCTCTCCTTAAAAATGAACAGCTGTGCCCTCCCCTCTAAGTATTCTTCCACTTCTGCCCACTACTGTGTCTCTAATTGAACCCACATGAGCCGTGCTTTCTTTTCCTGGCATGATTGATGATGCCTTTGCACAACATTAGGGAGCTGCTGGGTTTTAAATAACACCTCTTGACCAGAGCAGCAGTGGTGGTAGCTTCAAGGAGAGATGACAACAAGCCACTGAATGAGCGGAGCTTTCAGTGAAGGACAAGGGGGAGGAAAGCAGTGAAAGACAAAGGGAGGATAAGGGGGAGAAGAGAAGAAAGAGGGATGGAGTTGTCAGGGGGGTGGGAAGAAATCAGAGGAAAATGAAAACATCCCGAGATCATCTTTGTGAGAAAGATACATGAAGGATCTGGCTCCATCAGCGTGCAAACCCTTCTGTTGTTGTTGCTGCTGAGTCCCTAAATGAGGATGAGAGAGAGCCCAAGAGTCTGTAAACAGCTCAGATTTTCTGGTTTATTTATTTTCAAAACCCAGTTTCTACTGCACACGGTGCTGACGGTTTTAGGATTTGGTGATTTTATGGAGTTTGAACAGAATTTGGGAATGGGAGCTTCTCAGAGAATAGAGATGAATGAAGGTTTCACCCCAATCCCGATTAAAATGGTGGCTTCAGAAGATACAGAGGCCAGAAAGTGCAGAAACTGTTACGAAGATTTTCAAAGACCCCTTAGATGTGAAAGATTGATTTGAAATGTGACTTGTGCCCCCATGTCTGAGGTGCTTTTGAAAATTTTGCCTTTAATTCTCTGTTCACCCCTTTTTCCTGCTTTTCAATGAAATATGGACGACAAAGGCAGTTCACATATTAAACCAGGGTGGTTTTGCTGGTCTTCATCATCATGCAGTGGTCCTGGGCCACTCATGTTCTGCCTGATCTTTGAGACATTGAACCTCACCCCAGCCTCCTTCCTACCAAAGTGTGTGAAACATCAGCATGTGCAAAGTGCTTTCCTTCTTCCTCTTCCTCATGCAGCCCTCTCCACTGTCAGTGAAACAAGAAAAAAGTAGCTCTAGACCCTAAAATCAGTTAATGAAGTGAAATATCCAACTAAATGACAACAGTGATTCAACCGGCAGCTTTGGGCAAGGCTCCTTAATCTCGGCAGAAAGTCCCTCTGACCGTAGATTACAATCCACTACCCTATCTCATCTCCAAACCCTTGTGATCAGAAGAGGAGCTGAAGCTGGGAAGCAATCATGGAAGAAGCACAATGCAATTCAATACCACACAATACAAGGAATCCAAAGCATGGATTATGGACTTTCTTGGATAATTCATTTCTTGCCCACATAGAATCATAGAATGGTTAGAGTTGGAAGGGACCTCAAAGATCATCAAGTTCCAACCCCCCTGCCCTGGGCAGGGACACCTCCCACCACACCAGGTTGCTCAAAGCCCCATCCAGTCTGGCTTTGAACCCCTCCAGGGATGGGGCAGCCACAGCTTCTCTGGGAACCTGTTCCAGTGCCTCACCACCCTCACAGGAAAGAATATCTCCTTTATATCTAATCTCAGTCTCCCCTCTTCCAATTTAAAACCATTTCCCCTCATCCTGTGGCTCCCCTCCCTGACAAAGAGTCCCTCTCCAGCTCTCCTGTAGGCTCCCTTCAGATATCGGAAGGCTGCTATAAGCCTTCCATAACAGCATATAAACATGCTCCATGTTCCACAAGATCTGTCTTGAAACCTCTGACACAAAGAAATAAAACAAGAATGTAGCAAAAGAAACTGTTCCTTTTCAGCAGATTTAAAAAAAAAAAAAAAAAAAGAATAAACTTTTAAAGCATGTGTTTAAGGTGCGTAGCTGAATATGAGTATTTTTAAGATGCTCCACTCCTTCCCTGATTTGAACAGTGAACACTCAGCACTGGGCAAAACAAAGCCATCGGCCTCAGGGTTTCTATCAGTGGAAAAAAGACGATGAAGTGCAATAGTAGACCAGGGGGAGAGGAAGCGTGTTGTAATAGGCAGTGAATCACGTTAGCTAAGGGTGCGAAAATCCTCCTCTCCTGTCATGTGAGTCTGATCAAGGCTCTGAATCCAAACTTCTCACAGCAAAACCATACACAGTTGGCTGAGTCCCCCCCCTCCAAAAGGTACTTCTTGCATTTAAATAACACAGAGCTGGTGAAACATGTTTAGGCTGTTTTATTTGGTTTGGGATTCCTGTGTGCTCAACGTACAGATCCCTTCCAACTATTTCCTGGTTCAGCCATTCAGGCTCGTTTGAGGACTTGTTTTCTGCTCTGTAAAAATGCTCAGCTGGAGCTGGGGTTCTGGTGCTGATGCCAATTAGGATGGAAGAGGCCCAGCTCACGGGGTCCTGTATTTGTTTTGTAATTGAGTTGAAAGGGCTGACTCATTCCCCTCCGCTCTGTCTCCCCGCTCCGCGAGCTGATGGAGAAGCGGTAGTTCACAAACCCAGGCAGGCTTTGAGCACGGCTGCTGCCCCTGGCCCTCCCCGGCCCCAAATGTGTGTGCTGAACTGAAAACCAGCGAGAAGGTGTCCATGGAAATCACCCCCATGTCATGCTCATGGTATTTGGCAGCATTAGAGATGAGAGCAGAAACTGGGGTGCCCGCCCCACACCGCACCCTGACCCCCACAGCACCTCAAGGCTGGGACATGTTCCACATAGACCTTGGCCACCTCCCCCAGCACAGAAGATCTGCCTTTTTTTAATGTTTAAAGAAACTGATAGTTTTCCTCAATACCCTACTCAATGGACTGAAACACTGCAAAGGAGTTAAGATGTTGCTAGCCTAAACCCAAGGAATAAAAATGAGGTATTTTGCCCAGAAACTGGTTGTGCAAAAAAACAAACACCCCACCCCCAAGAAAACCAACCAAGAAACCCTGTTTGGCTGAGCAGAGCCAGTGAGATCAGAGGCCTGAACACATATTTCAGGCTTTGGGGATGAAAATTACTAAATTTAGGGAACACCTGAGATTTGATCACTGTCAGTACCCCCTATTCTGATGAGAAGTACTTGGATAAGGCCTTGTCCCAAGGCTGCGCTGAGATTTTGGGTTTTAGGCTGGGTTATTTCACAGTTTCTCCACATTTGTTTTCTCATCTCTGTCTCGTGGGTCACACAAAACCAGCAGAACAAACCTGGCTCTTGCTCAGCTCATCATCTCGCTGGACTTGCAAAATGTAGCCCGTCTTGCAGCTGACGTTGCACTGGGCGCCGTTGAACCACCCGCCACCCGTGCAGTTCAGCACTGCGTTCTCGATCTCCAGCTTCTGGCAGTCGGTGGCTTCACAGGAGTAGTGGACACAGCTAGGTGGGAGACAAGAAGTGGCAGCTTTATTCAACGCATTGAATTCATTCCACCAAAGCAAGCGTGTCTGACCGACAAACTCATCACTTGTCAGGCAGCAGGCACACAGACTCCACACTGAACCCAACTCAACCAAGGGCTCTTCACCAACAAGCACATCCTCCAGTTATATCTTCTGAAGGGCAGGGACAGTGAAAATGGCAGCAAATTACAAGCCTCGTGGCAAAAGGGAAGAGTCTGCCAATTCTACAGAATATTACTCTGCAATATTCAACCACACTGTGTCTTTCCTCCTCCTGTACCAACATCCATCCATCCATCCATCCATCCATCCATCCATCCATCCATCCATCCATCCATCCATCCATCCATCCACCCACCCACCTATCCATCCCTCCCACAAGAGTATCCTCCCTCCAAGAGCAGTCCTTATGCCCCATCCAATTTTAAATCTCTGCTGAATTCAGGAGTGCCTGATATTGCAACAGGTAAGTGTGCGTGTGAGGAGGGGGTTCTGTGATAGACACTCTTATCTTTGAGAAACTCGATTTAAATCAACACATTCGTTTTATTCCCCTTCGCGAGGAACACCAACCATCAGCTGTGTAGCTGTGTTGATAAGCTCTTATCAAGCTCAGCAGCATGCTGTCATTTCAGATCTCTCCGGTTGCTGTCCTGCCATCCAGAAAATGTTTCCCCGGATAGAAACTGTCTGCTCTCCCTACAGTAAATTATTGTAACAGTTGGCACAACTTGTAAAAAGAGGGGTTTTGTCTTATTTTTGTATACGCAGAGATGTCTGGCTGACAAAATCTTTCACCATCTTTGATGACCTGAGTCAAACATTATAGCACATGTCCCAATGTGAGTGTGGGGCAGTCCCTCAGCACAGGGGCAATGGAAACGCCGAGAATCTTAAAGCATGAGGCTAGATTTAGACTAGATATTAGGAAGAAATTCTTTACTCAAAGGTAGTGGGATACTGGCCCTGGTTGCCCAGAGAGGTAGGAGATGGCTCATCCCTGGAAACATTCAAGGTCAGGTTGGACGGGACTCTGAACAACCTGTTTTCATTGGAGATGTCCTTGCTCATGGTAGGAGGATTGGACCAAATGACCTTTAAAGGTCCCTTCCAACCCGAACTATTCTATGTGTGAAGACATTTTCTGAATTAGAGACAAAACCTCTGCAGTTAAGGATTCCTACAAGGTAATACAACTCTGCTGAAAATTAAAATTAAATACAATTAAATTAATTCACAAGGGTGGAAGCCTTGACTTATTTCACCATTTACATAGGTAAGGGAGAATTTGAAACATAGAAAGTTACAGAAAGAAGGGAAAGCAATGCATCAATACATGTATTTTGAAACAGATTATAAGCAAGCTATTCCCATCTCCTGGAAAAAGGGTTAAGAGCCACCCAAACACCATCCACCTTAGTAAGCACAGGACTTAGCATGTACACGGGGTTTGGCTGCGTTCAAAGGATTGTACAGACATTATCTAATTAATTTTCATGACACCCCTGTGAGACACCTGGGCTGGTATTGTTATCCCCCCGTTACTGACAGAGAAGCACATCTGCACGTGTCTCTGCTGAGCTTTAGATCAGATTAAGAGACAGCATTATGTCCCTCCACAACTCATTTCTCTGTCCCAGACTAGTGCTATATGGGAAGTGCCCTCTGTGTGTAATTTAAGGTTGCTTGTTCAGCGACGGCTCTTCCCTGGAGTATGATGAGCCATAAACAATTTCTACACTCAGAAAGATCCGATTTCCTCATTGTGCACAAAGTATTGCTGCTGACAGGACTGAGGAAGGAGAATTCCACCTCTGTGTTGGCCAACTCCATACCCTTGTAGGCAACCAACAGCGCCCTGTCGCTCAGCACTACAATGGGGACGCTCATCACTTCTGCAGAAAGGGTGGTCCTCTGCCAGAGCTGGCTTACACTGAATGATCCTGCCTTCAGCAGGATGCCCTCCATCCCACAGCAAGGGTTTCACACGTTTTTCAGTCACTGCAGCTCAAAGCCTGACATATGAATCTAAACTGCCACTGATTTCCCTTTGCACTGATCAATAAGACTATGGATGAGACGCTGGAAGAACAAGTGGACAGGATACCCTAGCGCCCAGGTGGTCTTCTCTTGGGGAGAAATGAGGTGAGGAGAACAGCTATGTGCAATTGCCTTGTAAATGCCCACCATGAATCACCCAGGAGTGGGAACCACAGCCCACAGACATACACAGAGAGCTGGGGCTGTTCCACCTGGAGAAGACAAGGCTCCGGGGAGACCTTAGAGTAGCCTTCCAGGATCTGAAGGGAGCTCCAGGAGAGCTGGAGAGGGACTCTTGATCAGGGAGTGGAGTGACAGGACAAGGGGGAATGGTTTTAAACTGGAAGAGCGGACATTTAGACGAGATATTAGGAAGAAATTCTTTCCTGTAGGGGTGGTGAGACACTGGCCCAAGTTGCCCAGAGAAGCTGTGGCTGCCCCATCCCTGGAGGGGTTCAAGGCCAGGCTGGATGGGGCTGGGAGCAACCTGGTCTGGTGGGAGGGGTCCCTGCCCAGGGCAGGGGGGTTGGGAGTTGATGATCTTTAAGGTCCCTTCCAACTCTAGCCATTCTATGATTCTATATTGTGGCTCCCCGAGCAAAGCAGCACCTTATTGACCTCACAACACTGCAAATTGAGTAAGTCACCAATTAATATTAGCAAGGAATATCTGAACATGAATGTTGAGTGAGAGTGTAAATGCTGAATGACGCCTCGCCGAATCCTCCCTACTTGTCCCGGCTACACATGCCCATGAAGGCTGACCACCACTTCGCCCCGCTCTGTTCTTCAGAGGGTGAGGCTGCAACACGAGTTCCTCCCGTGCCAGGGCTCCAGGGATGAGGAAGTTGACTCAGTGAGGAAAAAAGCAAGTGCCGTTGCCAAGCCATTCTCAGAAGTACATGTTGAGAACCTTGACTGCCCATTGCAAAACTCCCACAAAATCTGACAACTGTCTTGCTCTAAAGTTGGAAAAATAAAATAATAGCAGACCTACTTCATTTAGTATCTTATGTGAATCAATGTGCTACACATCAGTGCAGTGCTGAACTCAGCCCTGAATGGCTTCAGAGGGAAGGATGAGCCTAAGAAAAACCTTTGCAATTTGCAGAAAGGGAAATCTGGAGGAATGTCACCGCAGTGGCATCGCTTTTCATTTCCATCAATGTAAAGGAGAAAAGGAATCTGGTTTCTTGAGTTCATATCAGGACACCAGATGAGCAAGCCTGGGCTTAAAAGTCCTACAGAACTGAAACGCCACAGACAAAGGCATTAAGAAACACTTATTGTGATGTTCTTCTTTCTGTTTACAAGTCCCCTTGTGGTCTTCTCAAATGGCCAGGGAACATTTTTAGCCACCCCCTCCAGGCTCCAGATTATGCCTTGGTTAGCAGATCATCTGGGCAGCTCTCTCTGTCTGTAACTCTATATGAATGACTTCAGTGACAAACAATACAACCATTCACTTTTTGTAAAAAAACAACCACTGCCACCAAATGTTTCCAATTTAAATACTTCTGGTTCTCTAGCTACTGGTTCCAATTTGGTATCAGCTACTGTCAGCCGTAAATCCCAATGAATTCTGAAGTCACGATCTTGAACTTAGTTCTACAAATGCAGAATTAAGAAGGAGAAATTAATATCTCCAAGTAGGAAGTTTAGACAAAGAACCCATCACATCCACATTACAGAACTGTGGGTTACAGAAGCTCTTGCATGGTACTGCCATTTAACAGTGGTTAATCATCACATGCTCCAGAAACTATGCATTCCTTGGGAAAGACACAATATAGAGTATCTCCGAATGAAACCCTGGGATGGGAGAGCCGATCCCATTTTCTTGCAATCAAAATAGGGTGACTTCATCAAAACTGCCTATTTCAAACCATCCCTGCTCTGTCCTAGCTCCCTAAATGCACCTGGAAACTGCTTGTCAGAGTATGAGCTGATCTCGACAGAAGCTATGCAAGAGACCCAAGGACCACTCTAATGATTTACCTATGTGTATATATATATATAAAATATATATACTTATATATACATACATATAATGAACAAGCACTGGGGGCCTGGTATATTCCCCAATAGTGTTTATTTTACTGAGGCCACCTCAGGATTCACCTGTTCCTGTGTGTGATTTCCTAAAGTGACATCTTCACACCAAGCCGACCTCAAGAGGCAGTGGATTTCTTGCACACTTTGCACTGTCTGCAGCGTGTTAAAGACATAGATCAAGGCAGACCCTTACAATGATGTAAAATCCCTGAGCTGAGCTGGCTTCACATGTAGGCTGAAGCTCTGAGCCAGCTTTTACTTTATTCAAATCCATTCTGCCCATCCCTAATCTAAATGAGCTCAGTCATTAGCCTCTAAATCTTTATTTCTCTGTGCCAATATTGGCCCCAGTTCAGCAAGGCACTTAAATATGTGCTTAACTTCAAAAGCACCGTTAAGTCCCACTGATAGATTTGACTACAGGGGGATGTAAGCAAATAGCTAAGGGCTTTGCTAAATTGGGGTCTTAAGTGACACAATCCTAGAAACATTTGTATTTTAACATGTTTATAGAGAATTATAACAATTAAGTGGAACTCTTCCTTCCTCACATAAAAACAATCCAGGACTTCCTCTCTCGAAAGCCTACAGCAGCCAAACTCTCTTCCTAACCCTGAGGTCAAGCACTTTTCCAAGAACTCATCTCAACATAGTGCCCTAATTAGTTGTTTCCTCCATGATAGCTCTGACGTGTGTACACACAGAGGTGAGCATCAAAGCCCCCGGTATGCACTTGTTATCAGGAGAGTGGTGACATTCACGGCGACATTCCTACACAGGAAAAACTTCCTTTTCCACAGTTCAAGCCAGGCTGGGCTGCAGGTCTGAAGCAGACTTTGGTGGTGTTCTAGGCCACCCTACACACAACTCTCACAGAGGTAACCTTCTGAGGGTGTTTCTAACAGATTTATCCTTACAATGGGTTCATCTTCTCCTCTGTAGAGGTCCCCCCAAAGGCAGGGGGGGGTTCTCACTCTCTAATCTATTCAGCCTGGAGAAGAGAAGGCTCCGGGGAGACTTTATTGCAGCCTTCCAGGATCTGAAGGGAGCTCCAGGAGAGCTGGAGAGGGACTCTTGGTCAGGAATTGGAGTGACAGGACAAGGGATAATGGTTTTAAACTAGAAGAGGGGAGATCTAGATATTAGATATCAGGAAGAAATTCTTTGCTGTGAGGGTGGTGAGGCACTGGAACAGGTTGCCCAAAGAAGCTGTGGCTGCCCCATCCCTGGAGAGGTTCAAGGCCAGGCTGGATGGGGCTTGGGGCAACTTGGTCTAGCAGGAGGTGTCCCTGCTCAGGGCAGGGGGGTTGGAACTGGATGATCTCTGAGTCCCTTCCAACTCTAACCATTCTATGATTCTATGATAATCCAAAGATACATGCACCACATTGAAAAGCAAAGGCTGCACATTCCTTGTTGTACAAATAAAGACCATCAACCGCAAAGGTGGCATTGAACATATCTTCTTCCATCTTCAGCTAAAACACATTGGCCTCCTTCTACTAACACAAAATCTCAGAATATCTCCCTGAATCCCTGGGGCTTGATGGGGCCTGGCGAACCTGTGCTGACTATGCCACTGGAAGAAGGATCAAGCCCTTTCATTTTAGGAGTTTGCCTTCAAATCTAGTCCATGAGAGTGACCAAAAGAGTCGTATCATCCATGGTGCCTTCTGCAACCTCACTGCTATACTATTGGGCTTGACTCCCATAATGACCACAACAAAACCGTAATTCAGCGATGTGAATAAACCCAGAGATTAACAGAAAACACTTGATACAGCCCGAGGTGAGCTGTTGGGGAAGGAGGAGCATGAGCCAGCACATCCCCTCTGCTCTCCCCTCCACTGGCCGGGCAACATTCTCCCTGTGCGCTGGCTCTGCCTTCAGCCTGCCTGCCCACCGAGGTGTGAGATACTCCTGCCCAGGGGGGTCCACGGTGAAGTGATGAAGCTCTGGTAGCCCCTTCAACCGGCCAGCCTGGGTGTGGGGCTGCGTGCCCGGCCGTCAGCAGCCTTGCTGGTCTCCCTGCCACAGCCTGTCCAGGTGAACAAAGAAAACCCATCGCCTTCCACTTTAATAAAAGCCAAATGATGCCGTTTGCCAATTACCAAAATGGGGCGAAGGTTAAAAACCCATTGAATTATAACACGTCACGGACCAAAGCTTCTATGATTAACAGTTCTGTGAGAAATTCATTAATTTCAGCAGAAGCAAGCTGACAGAGATTGCGCTTAATGACAGAACACAGGGCAGGGGAAAGGCAGCTGAATTGGGAAAGAGAAAGCTGCATTAAATCACCAAAAAAGAAAAAAAGAGGAGACCCTTTTTTCCACCCCGTCCCTTATCAAAAAGAAAATAATAACCGGTGTTATAAAGGGTGGTCACATTTGTTCTGCTGCTAAAGATTTATCTTCATCACTTCTCGTGGGGGAAGCTGACGCCAGGAGAGAACAAGACAAAGAGAAGAGCTGGATGGGCTACGTCTCCCTGGGGCTTGCTTGGGGCAGCCAAGGGTGATGCCCAGAGGACAGGGGTGAGGGGCATTGGCACCTTGGCAAGGAGTGGGGCTTGGTCTATGGTGTTGGTCCCCCCATAGCTGTCAAATGCCTAGATGTGCACACTTACAGAGGAAGGTAAGCCCAAAACCTCCCCTGCAGAAGCAATTTTGCAGCCCCAGTGGTGAATCTGTACCAAGATTTAACCAAATAAAGAAAAGGAGAGTCTGTTTTGCTACGCTAACTAGAAAGCACAACACGGGGCAGGCACACTGGAGAGACTGGGCCGCTCCAGGGGAGAGGAGGCATATCTGCATTATAAACATGGAACTAAGGGAAGATAAGAAAGCTGGAAACTCCTGAAATCCACAATTCTGACAGTTGAATTGGGGTGTCTACCTCTACCTGGGTTTCCACATTCCCCGCCTGCAGCATCCAGGAGAGGAGCAAATGGCACCAGGTGGGATGGAAGAGGGGACAGGTCTTGGGAACACAGCCAAGAAAGCAGCATTACCCAAAGACTACCCTGCCAGGGATGGAGACCCCCAGCTGACGTCTTCTACCCAGTGGAAAGGATAAAAACCTGCTTGCTGAGGAGCCACTGTCAAAGGCAGCCCCAACGCACCAGGTTTTCTTGCTGCTCAATTTAGTGCGAGGTGGGAAATTAAACCCCTGCATCTGCACACCCAGTTCCACCATCCACTCCATGGGGCTAAATAGGAAATAATAAAAGTATAATAATTTGAGCTATAAAGAGCAAGAGAAGCACTAACTGGGCTGTTATAGCTGTCTAAGGCTGCGATGTGAAAATCAAGTATTGCTTTTACAGCACAACTCCCCAGCGAGGTAAACTTCTGTTGGAAACAAAAAAGAGCCAAAAAAACAACTGGAAAAACACAACCAGAAAGTACAGAGTAGTTTGGTTTTTTGGTTGTTTTTTTTTTTTTTTTTTTCCTTCCAAACCTTCTATAAACGTCTTCAGAAGGATGGAATGGATTTTCAAAAGAGCCAACCATGACTGAGGACAACTACCTATAAAGCTCAATGGGATTTTTTCTCTTCTGAAATATTAACTGTAATACACGTTTTAAGAAAGAAGAGTGAGCACATGTTTTATTTTCAGTTATTAAGTTGTCACTAACCCATGGGAGTGATCCATTCACCCTCAATATAAAAGCTGTGTTAACTTTTAAGGGCCAATATATTTCTCTTCCCTCACATATTTAAAATCTGCACCCTTGCCTAGAAGTGCCTGTATCTGGCTGTAAATCCTCTCCAAACAAAATAATTCTCCTTCAAGAGAGAGAAATAATATCTCTTGTAGAAAGAAGCCAAAAAGCAGGCAAAATATCCACGTTCACCTAAGGAAAACGAAAGCGGTACAATTGATGGTTACATGTAGGAAGGAAAATTCCTTTAAAAATGAAATAAAGATTTAAAAGATCAGATTAGGCGAATGCAACCAAGTGGAGAAACGGGAGAAGGGAAGGATGGGCGGTGTGGGTCTGGTGCTTAAAGGGGTCTGATGGGGAGACCGTGAGCATGAGGGGTGGAAAACCCACATCCAGCTTCTGAACTGGTTAAGAATAAACTTTTAAACCCCCTCTTTCTATGCTGTCCCTAGATTGGGTAAAATAACAAAGGGAAAAGATGGCAGGGGACAGCAAGACATCATCTATTTCCTGGCTGCACAACTTTCTCTACATCTGGGATACCCAAACTGCTGCTTAAGATTTTCTTGTACGAAAGAAGAAGGTATATGTGGTCACCCGAAACAATCCCACCACAAAGCAAACAGGGAGATTTTCCACTGCAGCACTGTCATCAATGGACACACACACACACACCAGCCCTGATTTCAATTGGCTTGGGATCACTTTATTTCTGAGAGTTTCTGATTCCTGGACTGTCATAAGAAACTTTATAATCAATCCAGCGTTGTAACCTGCAAGACCTAAACCGTTACTTTGAGCGAGCAAGGCTCCGGCAGAAGTTTTTGGGAGCAAAGGGGCTGAGATGGTTCAGTGCATGACAGAAACAATGCGAAAAGAAAAAAAAAATCCAGAGGAAAAAGAAGAGGCAAACGGTGGGCGATTCTTTCTTCAAGAGATTTCTAAAGGTTACTTTGCTGGGCTGCAGAGGCTCACTGAAGCTTTGCCTAAGGGGAATGCATTTTTTATTAAGGAAATAACTTTCTAAACACAGAGCACTTCTAATTTCATAAGTGAACAAATGGTTCAATTCCTACTGAAAACTTGAGAGGGAGGAATGTGGTCCTGCGCCTCAGCCCTCTCGAGCTCCCCGTTGCTTCTCACCATCTCCTTCCAGTGGGTCTGTCTTGCTCTTTTTCTGTCCCTGCTTCTGCATTGGGATTTGGCCAAACTTCCACAACTAAACTTCTCATCTGAAACTTGATCCTGCTGTCTTTGGGCCTCCGCATTTATACAACCTATTGCACAGAATGATCAGACTCCTTGAATCTAGGTCAGAACACACTGACTGGATTGATTTAGCTATAGATATACTCCTTTTTTTTTTTTTTTTCTTTAAATCTTATTTTTCCCTTCCCTCTCCCCCTTTCTCAGCCTCCCGCCTTTCCTGGAATAAAAGCAGGTCCTAAAAACGAGCCAGAACATTATCAAAAAACCTGACAGCTTTGCTTAGGAGGTTGAGCAGAGGTTTGCTGGGATGTGCAACTTGTTTTACTATTGCTGCCGCTATGGTATGACGACTGCTCACAACTTTGAATTCACAAAGGGAAAAGAAAAAAACACCCCCTGATTCTTTCAGGGGTTTTGCTAAATTCTCCCCTCTTCTTTTCACTGCCTCACTGAAAGGATCCATGAAGCTGCCGCACCAGAGGCCAGGAAAGGTCAGAATCTCTGTGGGATGCTGTAAAGCAGAGACTGAGAGGGGTTGGTGGTGATCTATTGATGTGTCTGTAATAACAACAAGAATAAAACGGTAGCCATAAACCTTTCATCCTGGGGGGTCCCACAGAGCTTTTCAGAACGCGGGCCGGATCCGGAGAGGTACTGAGGGCTCTTACCCAGCCATAAAAGCACCAGGAATGCCGGTGGCCAAGCACCCGCCACACCAAGGGCCAAGCACCTTGCTGGATCTGGCCCTGCAGGGGCACAAGCATCACTTTGTCTCCGCGCGCCCGCTTCCGTGGGAGGTCCCTGTAGCACTTTAACAGCACAAAGCGGTTTAGATTGAAGCCGGTGAGTGAGTGGCGAAAACGATGCCGTACCGGGGAACGTACAGAGAGTTAACTGGCCCCAATTCCAAGCTTGGAATAAAGGAGGGAGGAGAAAGGAAGAGGAAATAATTCACTAACAGTATCCCATGCGGGTTAAATGTCCCATCCATCCTGATCAATGAGAACACTGCTGGTTTTTTACCAGCGACACAAAAGGGTCAGCAGGGTTCAGCCGCGGTGCCCCCCCCTTGCCCCCCGGCACAGGGGCGGTGGGTGGCGAGGCCGAAGGCAGCAGGCTGAGAGGCTCACCTCTGCTCCGCCGGGCTGTAGGTCTGTCCTCGCTGGCAGCTGCTGATGGTGATGGGGTCGAAGTTGTGGAAGGAACGCAGGGCCACCCCGGAGATGGCCACAAACTGGGAGCTGAAGCTAATGAGGACAGCCTGGGTGTGATAAAAAGGGTGACTGAGGTCATGGATGACGGGGATAATCAGGGGATTGTTCCTGCAGCTCAGGACGTGGACACCTGCCAGAGGAGAGACAAGATCAGAGGAAGGGTCAGACTTAACACAATCACTTCCCCCAGCCGTGGGCACTTCAGAAGCATTTCACCCACAGGAATGGCCCTATAGAGCTGAAAAGTTATGGTAAGCTGCCTGGAGGGGCTTCCCAAATCGCTCCAGAGAGCTTAGCAGAGAAGTATATCCCTCTGGACAGCTGAAGAAAGGCTGCCATTCTCTCCGTGAGCACGGCAGGCTCTCAGAGCAGTTTCTTTAGACCACAGCTCCGTTTCTATTGTCCTCTGGTAAATCAGGAGCAACCATCACGGAGGAAGCGGAGTCACACTATTGTAAAACCCAGTCTGAGAGGACAGTTGGAGCCTTTATACTGTGCATCAAATGGTGCCGGCAGGCTGGGTGGCTTTGTGCACCACGGGCAGGGCACCAGTGGCTTGTTTGTAGCTGTGCATGTCATTAACACTCAGTTTAAAACTTTTCTGCATGAGCTTTTAAACTATATGTGCCCAGTTTTGATTTTTTTTTCATGGTTTTCAGCCTTAGGGTATCTTGCTCTCTGCTAGAAAAGACCAAGATGGTCCTGGAGAGAGAAACAAGGGTGATGGACTCACTGAGGATTTCAGAGGTGATCTCATTTGAGAAGGGAATAATTGTGTCTTGGAAAAGTAAAAGCATCGCTAGAGGTTGAGGTGCACAGAAGCACCAGAGAGGTGACAAGGAGACTTCTTAATCCCTTTTCTTCAGCAGAGAGGGCACTCAGTGACAGTTGGGAAGAAATTCCCACCTTCACGTAGAGGCAACCTGAATTCAAATGGGCCAAATCTATCTCAGGGGTAACTCAAAGGACAGACAGCTGTCAGCTGGCCTCAAATTCATTAACTGAGACTCCGGGCCTGACGGCTGCCTGCAAAGCCCTGCCTCCGCGGCTCTGTGGCATCGCTCCGAGGATCAGCTTGGCTCCCGCTCCATCCCTTTCACTGGAGCTCCCCCAGCATCAGCTTTGGCCCAGGCCCTTTGGCTACCCTGATACACTTACGAATTTGAAAATAAAAAAAATTCTATTTGCATGTTTAACTGGCTCAAGGTTTTCTTTTTTTTTTTTTTTTTTTTCCTTTCTTCTTTTTTTTTTTCCTTTTTTCTAGTTCAGGCTTCTTGACTCAAAAGGGAAGGAACAAAAAAGTTTTCATTTTCCTCCTTAGAAAGTGATTTCCTGTGAATTAAGACAGACTTCTGACCACTCTCTTTAAACATCTATCTCCCACCCTCTACTTTAAAAAAATCTTCCTGTAATAAAAGAAATAAAATAAAAAAGCCAACCTCTTTTTGTTTTGGTCTCCACCTGACCCTGAAATAACCTCCCTGTCTACTCGCCTCCCACAGGTCTTTTGATATCAGCTCCTTGTGGAACGGTGCACGTTTCTCACTTACAAACAGGTGCAGTTAATACTCGAAATCCCGGGTTCCCAAATTCCTTGGAAGTTTCTGCCTTCTCTGATGGAAAGCCAAGAAAGACCTTATGGTATGAGGCTGTTTATTCGCTTCAATTTCATTCCTTGCACTCAGGTGGCGTCCACAACAAAACAGACCCTCAGAGCTGTGCTGCAGTTGCTGGTGCTTTCGGTCCCGGACAAGGTAAACGGGGGCTGAACAGGTCAGGTTCCTTTAATTAACCTGCCTTCGTTAGCAAAAAAACACTCAAGATAATACAGGTGCTCACGGCAGGGGGATGAGAGCTTGCTCCATGCTTGTTCTTATTTCTGTAGCTCTGTGTCCACCTATTCGACCCTCAAAAGCTCTTGCCAAGTACCCGGCAGCTGAACCCCAGGTTCTACAATGGCTTTGAACCAACCACGCTGAGCTGCTTGCCATCCCAACCTCTCCATCTCCAACCGAAACTCAGAAGAAGCTTCTCATTATCTTCTGGGAGTCCACACAGTAAAAACTTGCTCTAGTCAAGGTGGGAGAGCGAACTTCTAGACAGACTGCATTTTGCTCATGGGAGTGTCTGTAGCACACTGAGGACTGATCGAGCTCTAAATTATTGTAAAATTATTGCTACTTCATTTTGGACATACTTGTATGACTTCTGCCTAAGGCTGGCTGACCGTCTGCAGTCAATCCTGCACCTAAGTGCATGCCAAAGTCTGCATCTCAGCTGCAATTTCTAGCTTGCCATGGTGATAATTCAAACACATCGAGTACAATATCCAGGAAAAGGACTTAATGCCGCACCCAGAACTCAGACGAAACAGTGACTGGGAGCTTTGCCTAAGTGAGAACTGCTGGTAGCCTACCTACATCTCTCCTCTGCTCCAGGCCAGCCTCTTCGGAAAAGGTCAGAGGGGCTTTTCCATGATGAAGGCAGGATTTCAGCCGTGAAGATCTCCAGGCATCAGCCTGAGCCGTGCCAAACTCATGTTGCAACTTCATCGAGGATTTCAAAATCTAACCCTCAGTTTCCTCTTTGCTCCTCTTTCTTGTTCTCTTTCTCTCACAATCTGTCTGTCTGTCTCTATAAAATGTCACATTAAGTATTTGTTGGCATGCCTGTGTCTCCACCATTTATTTCTCAGAGGGAAAGAGCTATGTGCCACTGTTTTGCGAAAGGAGGAGGACAGAACTAATCCAGGGGCTCTGGCAAACTGGGAGCAACCCTGACTCAACCTGCACGACTTGCTGGGAATTTCGGTTTGTTCTCAGACGACAGACACCACACATAATTTCTTTCTTTTCCTCCACACCCTACCAAATAATCAATAACCCTGGACAGTCCTCCAGCACCTGTCACTTGGGTGTCCCTTCTCTTCCTCATCACTAGCAGGAAGTTTATTCGAGTTCCAGCTTGTCAAAATTGGAAAGTTATGGTAAAACAGAAACCCCTGGGAAGGGAGCGATGCTCTCAGGGTGATATGGCCAGCTTTCCTCCTGGTGGAAAAAAAAAAAAAAAGGGCAGGGGACAGCTGGAAAGGGATTATCAAAAGTCATACCCGGACATGGAGTTGGGAGCTAGAGCAAGCTCCAAGGTTCTAGAGCTTGAACGCGGCCAGAATTGATTCACCAGACACAACCTTCCTAGTTTCAGGAGCCTGTGCCCAGGGTAGAGACAAAAAAGGTGTCTCCTGGCACTTCAGCACAAGTAGCAGGTCCATGGCCTCTGGCAGGAACATCTGCTTGAGGCCACGCAAGCAGCCCACAAAGGCACTGCTGTTAGACCTTCATCAAACCTGAAATACTTTGCATGAAAAAATGTTAGGTGTTAAATAGCTGTGGCAACCTCCCTGCAAGTAGGGCCAGAGATCTGGCCAACTACACCTTCTGACGCTCCTCTCTCCCCTCCCTGCTACCAGCGATTCATCTGTGTCACTGTCAATGTCTCCCCAGGGAGGTGCTGTGCGTGAAGACTGAAGTTGTGCTGAGTTGAATGAGTAATCAGTTCTGAATACACAGGGAACATGTATGAAGACATGTCTGTAAAACTGATGTGCCATTTTCAATAAACTCTAATAAAACTCAAGTCTTGGAGGATTAAGTAAACCTTGTTCTGTGTCTGATCCTGGAAAAACTGAGCAGGAGTATTGGTCAGCTGGTGAATGGGGGTAACCAGCAGACTGAGCAAGCAAGAAAGAGGAAGTTGAATAAAATACAGTCTTACCAAGATCATGGCTTTGCTCTTTGGTGTCAAACAGCTGCACACCAATGGTCTCCTGCTTCTGATCCAGGTAATAGGTCCCATCGGTGACCAAGTGAACCAGGACTGCTGCAGCCACCATAGGCTGGGAAAAATAAGCCTGGGAAAACAAAAGCCCCACAAGGACTGAGATGGAGAACTATGGTGGACTTCAAAAAAACCCCCAAGAGTCAGTCCAGGACTTTTAAAATAACAATTCCCATCCTGGGCCACACAGAAGTCTTCTCTTCCAATCTCTCCTACACAAACTAGATAAACCCGGGTCAAAGAGCCCTGCAGCTGGAGGCTGTGACCTCTCAGAAATTCAATAGCCTGGTCACAGGAGGGACTTCACCACAGACTCTCTAGACAGTGTTCAGAGGCTTTGTTTTGCTATTTTGCACTAAACATTCTTCAAAGAAAAAAGCAGCTTGTCCTGGGGAAGGCTGTCCCATAGTATTTGGCCTATGGGAGAAACTTTGTACAGACAGGGAAAGAGCAGACTTCTGAATGACACGGGGCACTTCCTACCTTCAGCCAGAAAATGGTCTGTGTCATGTGGGAGTACTGGAAGTTGGCTGTGCAGGGATACCAGGCGTACTGAGAGACACCATCGTTCAAGTCAATCACCTTCGTTCGACACATCTGCAGGAGAGAAAAGAAACACCAAAACAGACGTAGGAGAAAGTAGGGAAGGATTGTGACTGCTTAAAGTGGAAGAAAAAAAAATCCAAGTGCACTGCTAGAATAAAATAATACACAATTAATGATGTTTCTCAACACCATGGTATTATTCAAAAGTTAAGTTTCCACCTCAATAAGAAAAACTGAAACATGAAAAGGAACTAAAGACTGACAGCAGCGGGATGGCAGCCAGCAGATCCCTCTTACTCTGGTAAGAGGTCTTTGACGGTGTTCAGAACTCTGCTCCCACCCAAAATGGACCACAACTCTTCCCGCTGCAGACGAAGTGAGGATCATTTCTGAACGCACCAGCTCAGGGCACAGCCAGATGCTCTCCACAGTGCCCAGGCAATGGCCTATTTAAACCTGCCTGTTACCGTAACCCCAGGGAAGCCACAGATGGCCACGTAAACTTGGAGGTGAGCGGAGCCAGGAAAGGCCTGTCTCTACAATCCAGTTTAAGCAAACTAGTTTCTCGTTTTGTTGACTAGTTTCTGTAAGTGGAATCACCTTCTTCCTGCACCTACAGCACCTCTCATGGCAGGCAGCAGCGGGATCATGAGCAAACTGTTCTTTATTGAAAAGAACAAGTAGATGAATCCCAAGTTCAGGCCATGGATGAAAAGTTCAAAGAAGAAAATGCCAGAATTGAAGTACCAGAGAGCCTTGCAGTGCTGTCAGTATGTAAAATGTGGAAAAGAAGCTGCAAGAACTGATAGGATTTACCCTGAAGTCACACGACTCAGCGGAGCTGCTTCAAAAAAGGAGCATGTATGCCCATGGCCTTCATTTCCCCAACAGGAGAAAGGAACTGCCCACCATGCAACAGGGTACAACCGCCTTACAAGGATGCTTCCAGCCGAGGCTCCTGGGGCACCCGAAGGGACCTGTTAAGATTCACAGCTCTTTGGTGACCTCAGTGACTGTCACTACCAGAGACAGTGGGATAAAGAGATTCCTTGCGGTCGCGCAGAATAGTGGCAGCAGAGCTACGAATGTAACCCAAGAGGCCAAGCCAACTCCAGCAGTTGTGCTAGCCACAGGGAGCCCAGGGCTGGTCACACCGGCCACCTGCTCTAGGTGCTAACGGGAGCTCTGTACTCCTGGGGACAGCACTAAATTCCGTTCCAAAACCAGAGCCCAGACTGAGGAATCGAGTGGTGATGCGCTGTCAATAAAGCCGCTCCCGTATGCAGTTTCCCTGATTATTAGACCAAAAAGAAAGCCCTAAAATGAATGAAGAGAATTAACAGAGATGTTTTTAACCACTCAAAATCCTATGCTCACTCGGTAACTCTGCATGGAACCGCCCTCTGGGTCTCGGCAGACAAAGTCTGGGCAATGCAAAGAGAACTCGGGATGCCTGGGAAGGAGAAAGCAGATTGGCTAGAAGTGAGGTAATCGCCTCTATAATCTGAGTCCCTCAAGATCCAGCACAGAGGAATCCATGGGCAAAACATAAATCAGCTTTAATGGGCTGGAAGAAGATTTTTAGTTTATTTATTTTTTAAAACAACTGGGACCAAGCTTCATTGAGGCTAGCCAGTGGATAGTGTTACATTTTACAGCAGAGCAAGGCTTTACATAAACTATCTTTGGCATTTGAAATCCAGGCCAGCAATTCGACATGTACCATTTCGCAATTCTCCCTTCTTGCATTTTCAGCAGCCTGTCTCTTGTTGGGAGCATGGTTTTTATTTTAATACCTCTCCAGCTAGGGAATTCATCTTCCCCACATCTGCAATTTATATGGTCAGAGAGCTCTTTGACATGAACAAAGGTCTCATTACTTTTATAAGATTTCGTTCCTCTTCTTCTATCTCCTCCTGCTCTATTGGTCCAAAAAGGTGCTTGAAAGAAACCAAGGTACCGCTGGTTGGTGCATCTGAAGTGCCACAGAACGGATGAGTGAAAACCTGGATTAAGAAATCATCCAGACCTTCACCAGAAGTTTGAATCCAACCCAAAATAAACTCCTGCTGAGGTGGGTTGGAAATCTCTGATAACTTTTAAATGCCTTGTTTGATTTGTGGGTGTGTGTGACCTCTGGCACTTTCTGCCTGAGAAGACCAGCAAAAACCTTAACCTTGCATAAAGAGCCTGTGTTCCAGATGTTCAGCCGAGGTGTGCAGCCTCGGTGGGTTGGTCTGGTTTGAGCAGGTCAGATAAACCTCCTCCTGCCGACCGAGGCTGATCTGTTCCTACCAGACAAGGGTTTCCAAGTGGTACTGGAGTTAAAAAGTTCCTTTAGGAGGAGAGTATAATAGAGAAGTGTGGGAAAAGTCTAACAGGCAGGGCACTAGGAGCGGCCACAAGAGCCTCTTCTACACTAGCTGCCATCTAGTAAACTCAACTAATGGCCAAAAAAAAGTTCTTTTAAGATTCTGTAATAACAGTCTGATTGGATAAACAGTCCCTACCACTGACAGACCCCACCATCTCAATAGGTTTTAATGCACATGGTAAATACATCCCCTTTTGAATTCTACCCCCTTATTGAGCGTCACACCACAACTGCACAGCCTGAGAACTGTTTGCTGGGACAGTCTTTCAAACCTCTGCTTTCACAGAATCACAGAATCACCTAGGTTGGAAGGGACCTTTTAAGATCATCTAGTCCAACCAATGGGAAAAAAAAATAATAATAAAATTTCAAGGCATCTCCAGAAGATGCCAGCTGCGTGAAGGCACTTATTACTTCAGTGCTACCAATTTTAAGCTCTAAGTTCCAACGGCTTGGAAAGACAGATCATCATTTCTCCTCGACACTACAAATTCATAGGAATTCACACTTCTGAAAAATAAATTATTTCCTAACGTCTTCTAGTTTGGTACAGTGATGCAAAGCAGCAGCTAAAGCACCTGACAGCTGTGGAGGGAAGAAGGGATAGATGTACTTTTCATTTCAGGGTGTTACCAGACACTAAAGTATTTGCTTTGAAGAATGACGGCATCACGCAGGACTCGAAATTTCACTCACTGGGGCTTATCCAGGTTCTCAGACCCACACGGCAACTGGGATCCACAGGAGCTTAGTATCTGCTCCAAAGTATTCGGGGACTATTTGTGTCTACTTACTGGAAGCCCATGTCATACCCCTCCCTAGGAAGCTGCTTTCAATTAAAAGAGCTGATGTCTGTTCTTCTCGGAGGTTCTAATCCAGCTTGTCTCCCACCCACACATTTTGAACACAGACATCGAGAGACAGAATGAACAAGGCCAGAGAGCACTGTGGGATCTTCCCACAGGAGGGAATGCCTGGAGGATTCCCTTTGAGTGATTTATACAACCTCTTGTCAATCACAGGGACAACATGTTCTTCAAACCGCCTCTCCTGTTTTCCTCCTCTTACTCAAGGGGACCGAGGAATGTGTCAGCCGAAAGGGAAAAGTGATATATCGGGAGCGCGTAGTTCATTGCCACATCTAAAATGCATTTACTATTGCAATCAACTCCATTTCCTCATCATGTTTTCCTTCAAAGTAATACAGGAAAATTTGCTGAAGAGCAGATTTTGGAAAGCACCCTTGCGAATGATTCCCAGCCATCCCATGCCTTCAGGCCATGCTGTGTTGTGTTGATGGGCTCTTGTTTCTGATCAGCTACAGATTAAAAGGTCCTGTGGACTGGGCACTGACCTAGCTGTGCCCAGGGCATGGCCCCGTTGCAACCTTCTGGGCATCACTGGGCTTTTCCAGGCCTGAGAAGACATCTGTAAGGCAAGGATGCTATTCCCCCACATCACATGAACATCTTGAGGGTAAAAGCCATCAGCCACAAGAAGGTGCGGGGATGTTACAAAGAGAAGGGTACACATGTGAAGGATACATCTCCCCACAGGAGAGAGTTAACACAAACGGATGCCAGCCCACTTTGTCCTTCCCACCAAGCAAGCAGAGCCAGACACCGCAGGCTTTGCATAAAACCACAGAAACATGGAACAATGAGGTTGAAAGGAACCTCTGGAGATCATCTCGTCCAAGCTTCCTGCCAAAGCAGGGTCACCCAGAGCAGGTTGCACAAGAATGTGTCCAGGTGAGGTTTGAATTTCTCCAAAGACAGAGACTCCATCACCTCTCTGGGCAGCCTCTTCCAGGGCTCTGTAATTCTCAAAGTAAAGAAGTTCTTCCCCATGTTTAGTTGGAACTTCCCGTGTTCCAGTTCGTGCTTGTTCCCTCTTGTCCTGTCACTGGGCATCACTGAAAAGAGACTGGCCCCATCCTCCTGACACCCACCCTTGAAGTATTTAGAAGCACTGATAAGATTGACCCTCAGTCTTCTCTTCTCCAGACTAAAAAGACCCCTAAACTAAACTAAAAGTTCCTCAGCCTTTCCTCATCAGAGAGATGTTCTAGTCCCCTCATCATCTTTGTAGCCCTTTGCTCTACCCTCTCCAGCAGCTCCCTGTGCCGGTTGTTCTCATCTCTCACATTGTGAGATCAAAATAATTCTAAATGCAGACAGGCGAAGCTGCTATTTAATCGAGGATGCTGCCTCCTCAGCTCTGGCACACGGCTGACGGCGGCTGGGGTGGACGTGCCTGTCTGCATGCCCACGGGCAGCCGTAAGCAGAGCAAATCTCCCGTGCGCAGATCTGTCTGCTCCCCAAATCCCATCTGTTCTGTTCTCCCATGGCAGGGCTTCCTCCAGACCGCGTCTTCAAGCCAAGTACAGCTTTGAAGGGCCATCGCAAGCACTGGTCCATCAGGCAGTTGGGAGCGACCTCTTCCATCAGGAGAGGGGTGGAAGTGGCTATCGTGCCCCAGGCGTGAGGATTTCCATCGGGAACGTTGCTGCTGCACCAAGACAGATAACATGGGCTATACCCCATCCCATTTGCAAAACAGCAACCACAGAACAAGGAGGAACGGGCTCTGATGGTAAAACCCCCAGTACCATCTATTTGTGGAGCACAGAACATCCTGAGTGAGGTTGTACAAGTGCACGGAAACGCTCCTGGACTGATATGAAACCCTCGGAGGCACAAACAGGACGTGTTCTGTTGTTTGAAGATCCAGCTACAGAACAGATTTCACCCATAATACTGAAACCTAATTAATCCACAATTTTTTTTGCCGAGTGCTCTGCAGAATGTTATTTATATTTAACTCAACACACGCCAGAGAATCCCAACCATGACATAAGCAGCATTTTAACACATCTCTTACAAATCAAAACTTTCTCTCTCCATTGCCAGACATGGGGGCTGGCAGTCACCCAGACCTTTTATTCTTAAATATGTTATTGTTCTCGCTGACCTAAGGTTAATCTTACCCAAGGATGAGAAACTACAGTGCAGTTGCTAAATATCAGAAAGGTTCCTGCCTGTTTATTGCCCAATATTCTAAGGCAGCTTGACTGCCACATGGACACCACCCAGTTTGCCGACTGCGGCACAGACCTCCAATCTGTTCTGAAAGCTGTTGCACTGTTCTTCTCATTTAGGCTGGGAATTGGGTTGGAGTAATAGAAATAATGAAATTGTCCACATTAGTGAGTGCTGAACCATTAAAAAGGGCACCGTTTGGGTTCCAACAAACACCTCAAAATTCAGGCAATTTCTATGATCATTTTGAGCCTCGGGAGCCCACAGAGCTCTGACAGAAACTGTACACACAGGCTTACTCAAGGGACAACAGAAATTTTGCTCTGCTTTTTTTCTTCAAGATTCCAGTCAGAAATGCTTTAGTCTCTTTAACAGTGCTCTGGATTTGTCCTGTCAGAAGATCTGAGTCAACAGCTGTCTGCCCAACTATGACAGTCTGCATTGGGTCATTTCAGGTTGGCCTTTAAGACTTAAGGAAAGCATTGAAAGTTACTTTTTCCAAACTGGTATATATATTAAATTTTTATGGGCACTAACAATGAGTTTAAAATACCTTGTGTAAAAATAAAACCAAAATCCAAATCCAAGATTCAGCAGCGTAGTTTATAAGCATAAGATGATGAAAGTTGTGTCCTGCCTCTTTCAATATCCTTACCATCTTATCTGCTGCTTCTTCTTCAGCAGCAACTTTCCCTTACCTCTGATGCTCATAAACTGCAGCTTCTACTCCAAAACCCTCCTTGTCCTAAGTCTGATAAGGCAGTTTTACTGAGTTTCGTGCTCTTTGTCTGCTTTTCCCTCTTTCTCATTGCAGTACTTGAAGGTCTGATGATAAAAGATGAAAACCTGCAGCATGTCCTGCTCCAGGATGAAGGCATGCAGGCAGGTGATCACCAGAAAACCTTTATCAACTGGAAGCTGATAAAGCTTCTGGGGTAACACACTGATGCTGTATTACTCCCAGATTCAGTTGGCTCAGAAGTAAGAGGAAACCTCGTCTGTCAATTTTCCCCATCTAATGAAGACCAGGGGTTTTGGCTGTGGGACTGGGAAGCAGATTAGGTCTCCTGCAGGATGAAACAAAGCCCCCGTTGCGCCGGTTGCTGTGTCCAGTCTCAGCAGAGCCTCTTCCCCTTTGAATCTGGAGCTCTAATGGTGCCTGGCCCCTACAAACACGATTCCATTAGCATTTTACTACAGCTTTCTTAGCGCAGAGCCCCAGTTCTCAGCTGAAGGTTTGGCTGGATTTTTTACTAACTGGAAAGCGACCTTTCTGGGTATGAAAACATCACAGCTGGTAGGACATGGCACCAATTGTTCACTTGCAGCATGACATGATGATAAATTCCTCTACTCTACAATAAAAATGACAGTGTTCATTTCCAAAGAGGAGTTTCCTTGGGTAGAGTTTGGGATGTAACACAGGGCTGTGATTTTTTATTTTTCCAAATAAATTGGTTTAGTTTCAGGAAGGCAAATAGGAGCTACAGGGATTTCCACTACGTGATGGCCCAGACTGCATGTGTATTCAGTGTGTGTTACTAACTGCAGCTTTCTCAAAAAAAGGAATTATTTCACTTCCAAAGAGCCCGTATGAACAATATATTTCAATTTCTAAATCACGCAGACCTGCATTCTTTGAGCTTTCCTTTGAATTTCTGTTATCTCCAGATTCAAAGCAAACTTCATTTAAAACTGGTGAGTTCAAATGAAAATCACAAAAAACCGTAAACTTCACATGGTATACCTGAAAAAAGCATAAATCAGCTCTGACTGGCCCTATCCCAAACCCACATTGGCTTTGACATCCAGCCAGGTGTAATCAAAATATCTAGGATGGACCTGTGGAAAATACAATACGGAGTTTGGATTTTACAACAAAACCCTAACCAGATGATTTCTGCATGGTTCAAAGATCCCAGCAGTGCCCCAAAGACATCAGTTCAGCTGGGGCCAGAAACTACAGAGAAAAAGGAGAAATAATTACGCTAATGGGATTTAATAATCAACTTTTGCACTAGCTCACAAGCAAACGCTGGTATTTGGAGCTCATGACTTGTCGCTGGCTCCTTTTGCCATTCAGCAGCGCACGCTGAAAGGATGCGAAAGCAAAGTGGCTCCAAGTGCAGAGCAACACAGAACAGCCTCACGTGAAGCACGTGAAAGCGTCACCGAGCCATTTGCCACGTGCTCCTGTTTACCCACATCCGACGTTTGCTGTTTCTTCAACACAGCGATAGGGCACAAAGATGCTGCTCTCAAACAACAGCATCCTCCAGCCCAGCACCGCCGGGATCTTACCCAGGAGGGATAATTGTTAGAATTAGCCCTGAATCACGTTCTTCTATTATGTTCAAATTCACAACTACATTTACCAGTAGCAACAGCAGCCAAACACCACCCGCCAGCCAGACAGCATAAAGAAATGGTGCCCAAACACCACCTTACACCTTTAGTTTTGCAAACACCAGCCTGGTTAAAGCTGAAAGACCATTTTCAATCCAGAGCAAAAGCTCCCGTCTACAACTTCCACATCGCTGCTCGCAGAAGTGTGAAGGCATTATAGACTGATAAGTGCTTTAGCAGACTGTATATCCATCCACTGGAGAGCGAGGTTAAACAAATACAGTAGCCAGAACATTATTGTTGGCTGCACACTCGGGTTCCCGAACTGCCTGTCTCTAACTTGAACCAGTCGGGTCCACTACAGCAAAGCCTGCACAGAGCCGCAGGCCAAGGCTGGCCGTGGGGGTGCTGCGGCAAAGGAAAACAATCCCATCCCATAAGCTTTTATCACTGATGAGTAGAGCAAAAGCTTTTTTTTTTTCTTCTCTCCCCCCCTGCCCTCTTTTGACTGGAGCATTTCGTTCTGGAGCAGCTGGCATCAGAAAATCAACCTGTCAAAGGCCAAGTGCGCTCCACACTTTTTAGGTGGTGTATGTATTCATTTATTAAATGTAAATGTATTAAATGTATTTTTTATTGTGATATCAGCAGATCCAACCCACTGGATTCATTGTTGTTTTGCCTGTTTGGCACCTCTGCAAGGCAAAGCAGGATCGGACATCAGGTAACATCCCCTCCTTCCTTCCCAAGGCTGGTCCTCTGAATTTGCTTGGACAAAGAAAGCACACAGCCACGTTGAGAAAGCCCAAAAGTAACAACAACAAATCCCTAAATAACTTCATCTTGAGAAGTTCTCCAACAGAATAACACCCTGGCTGAGGTGACCAGAGATGCTTAGAAGCACTTGGGCAACACTTCCAATAGAGACAAACAGGGAATAAAATGAAGCCACATCGTTTTCAGCTGCCAAGGAGGTAAAAACAACCCAATGCTTCCATTTCCAGCACGGTAGGAGCAGACCCTAGATGTCCCCATACTTAAGCCCACCTCCCCAGACCCAGCCCAGCAGCACGTGGGGCACAGGAGCAGATCCCAGAGCTGTGAGACAACGCAGGTGCCACCAGGAGCCCCAAAGATTGCTCGCTAAGCTTCGCCTGCGGCTGAAGCAAACAGCCGTGCAGTGGTTAATGTCAGCTCGGACCACATGATCACATTCAGGAAAGGTCAAAAGAGTGATTTTTCATTTAAAAACATCTGTGTGTTTAAAGAACAAAACTTTCTCATGTGCAGAAAACCAGGGGTTTCCAGTGCTTTTAATTTCCAGAGTTAAAGTCATGCTTTTCAGCTTTGTTTAGGGTTACGGACCATGTAAACACGCTGTGTAAACCACACGCAACCCTCCTCACACAGCGTTTCCACATGCGAGGATAATTGGGGGGTGCAAAGCTCTTTCTCTCTCTCCCTGGCTCCTTTTCCCTCTCCAAGCCGCTCGGCTTCCCACACCGCACTCCCGGCGAGCCAGCCAGACACCCCGCCGTTGTCCTTCCCTATATGAAGACGTACACATGCCTCTAATCCTAAGGGTATAAGGCTGCTCTGGGCTGTCAACAGGCCTTAATTGGATACATCCAGGGAGATGATGCATTGGGAAGAGGCCCTGAGTTTAATAGCGAGAGGGAAGGCTGCGGCCGGGCTCCCGGGGAGAGCACGGAGCAGAGCTACCGTGAGCCGTCCCGGGGAGCCGGCTACGGTTACACCTCGGCACTCCAAGCCCTTCAGTTTCCCATCTAACTAGTGGGCACTTCGTCAGAGTGCATTAATTAAGACGCATCAAAAGAAGCGTGACCAGCAGGTCGCGGGAGGTGATTTTCCCCCTCTACTCTGCGCTGGTGAGACCCAACCTGGAGTCCTGTGTCCAGCTCTGGAGTCCTCAACTCAGAAGGACATGGACCTGGTGGAACAGGTCCAGTGGAAGGCCACCAGTACAATCAGAGGGCTGGAGCACCTCTGCTGTGAGGACAGGCTGAGGGAGCTGGGGCTGCTCAGCCTGGAGAAGAGAAGGCTCCGGGGAGACCTTAGAGCAGCCTTCCAGGATCTGAAGGGAGCTCCAGGAGAGCTGGAGAGGGACTCTTGGTCGGGGAGTGGAGTGACAGGACAAGGGGGAATGGTTTTAAATTGGAAGAGGGGAGATTTAGATTAGATATTAGGAGGAAATTCTTTGCTGTGCGGGTGGTCAGACACTGGAACAGGTTGCCCAGAGAAGTTGTGGCTGCCCCATCCCTGGAGGGGTTCAAGGCCAGGCTGGATGGGGCTTGGAGCAACCTGGTGTGGTGGGAGGTGTCCCTGACCAGGGCAGGGGGGTTGGATCTCATTGATCTTTAAGGTCTCTTCCAACTCCAACCATTCTATGATTCTGTGATTCTAAGATTAAACCCTGAGCCTTGTTTTTCTTCATACCTGAAGGCGCAGCTTGTGGAATGCAAGTCAGAAGGTTCCCCCCCTACTGCTTCACTGGGCTTTTCCCACTGAAACGGCAGAGAAACCAAACAGTCACCATGCAAACCAAGTCCTCTGAATGAGGTGGACCATCCCAGACATCTACATGTCTGTAGAGCAGCAGCCAGCTGCTTCCTTCAGCCCACACACATCTGCACCCAAGCATAGGTTTGGCTGCAAGTGTCCAGGGAAACCCATCACTTCCCTCTAACCCTCTAACAGCCCTGGTCGCTCTGATAAACCTCAAACTCCAATAAACTAAGCTAAAAGAGCACTTGGAGAATTTCATCCTTGATGTCCCAGACAAGTAGGGGAGTTGACAGAGAATCCCAGCTGCTCCTCAAAGAAATTACCATGAAGACTGAATTAGGAGCATCATGTGTGGGAGGAAGCTCAGCCTCACTGGATCCCAGGAACAGGCTCTGGGAGCACAGACTGGGAACACAGGGTGGAGGAAATCATGGCTGCTCAGTCTCAGCCCTTCCCACCAGAAACAAGCAGGAATCAGTTAAATTCCCATACAGCGAGGCTTTCCTTTTCCAGCAGGTGAGGGGACAATGTAAACACGGAGCGGTGCACCATGAACAGATCTGCCCTGCTAAAGAGTTTTCAAAGATATTTGGTCAGAGAAAGGTGGAAAGAAGGTCATCTCTAGTCCGTGCATCAGGTTTCCTGAGAGATCTGTCTTCTCTGAAAGCAATTATGCAAGGGTAAATTACCAAAGAATTAGGAACGTAAGTTCTGCTGCCCAAAGTGCTAAGCGTAAGGATTTTGACCCAATGACCAAAATGGCTAAGCAAAACTTGATGTTCTCCTGAAATGAGGGCTTTTCCCGGTGAGAAGGTACATGCAGAGGCAGATAACAGCCCTGATCACGCAAATAACCATTTCCTGGCATGAATTACAGTTTGCAGCCAGACCCTGAGGCTACGGTGGAAACCCAGGCCTGGGGGAGGTTCCTGGTGATAGCAGGGGGAGCTGGGCCCACTTACCAGATGGGTGAATCATCTCTTCTTATCAGATTCACCACCGAAATAACCTCAGAGGAAACAGCAATCCTCCAACTTTACAAGCAGTATTTCCAAAAATGAGCACGGATTTGGGGTTCCTCAACAGTTATGGCTCCAACTGAGGCAGTGTGATTCAGGGGAGATTTACAGCAGCTCAAGAGTTTATCCAAATGGTCCTCAGTCTTGTTTGTTTTCTTTTTAAAGCAGATACTTCTTTGCAGGTGGGGACAAAGGGATTGACTGGAGAAACCTCCAGGACTCTGCTGGGTAAGCACCATCCTCCCAAAACCATGCCTTTTAGAGACATCTCAAGATGAAGACCCTAAAATTGATTGGCATTCAAAATACGAGGTCTCTTATGACAATGTGGGCTAAAATGCCTACAGTACTCCAAACAAGTAGTGCAGACAATCCTTCATTTAACAGAAAAAATAAATTCTCCACTCCTGGCATGAGAAAGTTTACTTTCAGGCTTAAAGAAATGATCGTGTGGTTTTGGGGATGGCATTCCGTTCTGCTGAAGAATAGCACCCTGACTGCCTGTGTATCTGTGGCTTTGTAGCTACATTACAATCCTGGAGAGCTCTGTTTACATATTTCACATGTTTTCTTGCGCAGAACATGAAACCAAATTACATAGTAAAGGCCATTATGGCTTCACTCTTGCACCCTTTTCCGTCCTCTCCTTCCGATCACTTGTTTTAATTCTATCCAAAATAATCGACTGGGTATTTTTAACTGTGCTCGAGTGACTGGCGAGGCTTCAGGCAGGTTTATTTGCTGTTACATGGGGAAATCATGCAAAATCTGGTGAAGTTACACACCAGGGGGGTAGGGAGAAGACGGTCAGGGTGGGGGTGGGATGAGAAATGCTGAGAACCCTTCATGCATGAACAAAGCAGACGTGTCGATGCATTTATGCAAAATCATTCTGCTCTGAATGGAGAGGGACCCAAGACAAACAACCCGGATGGGATGCAGGAGAGCTATCCCACGCTTGCGGCTGGACATGCTCTGCATCTCAAGGCTCGTGAGCAGCAAGAGCAGACGGAGAGACTGGCAGGTTGAGGGGCAAGGGCCGAGGAGGGGGGGTGTCTCCTTTCAGAAGAGCTCATGCTAACGAGCTCTGCTGCTGCCGTGGGGTCCGGCTTTCCAGCTCGCTGATGCCGGGGGGGTCCAAGCTGTTTTCTATTACTGCGTGTCATCTGGGTGGGTGGCTGAGTGTACAGCAGATATGATCATAAAATGGTAAAGTTACTTTCTAAAAAAGCACATAATCCTTATTATTATCCAAGACAATATTCCTTTCTTGCCTTTCTTCTCGCCTCCAGCAACAACAAATGGCGTGGAATTCTGCTCTCATTTCGTTAGTGGTAAATGTCTCCTGGTCCTAGGAAGATGGGACCAATTTCCGGCACCTGAGGATTTTTGGTTTGACCTTCATCTCTGAAAAGGTCAGACTGAACCTCTCTGAGCCTACTGATGGCTGCTTTGCTCTCTGCATCATCCTTTGTTTCTTTTATCTATTTTCTCTACAGTACACAAAGGGAACACAGTGTACCAGCTCCTGGTACTCACTGTTCTGTTTCCCTTAGATGACTTGCATATGTGCTCTTGAAAAATTATTCTAAAAACTAAGGGGGGGAGGGGAGTGGAAAGAAAAAAATATCCCTTGAGTGTTTGGCAAAATTGCTTGGAATCTCCTCCGACATCTCATTGTGTTCTCTCTGTCCTCCCCTTACACAAATCAGCCAGAGGCTACGACACCGGCCATGGGGTCTGCTGGTTTACTACTGTCAGGAGCAGAGGAGCACTGGAAGACTTGGGGATGAAGGGATGAGAAGGAGGGGGGGATCACTGTCTGTGCTATTAGGGGGCCAGAGACAAGGGGATGGGCAGCATCCCCTTTTCTCCAGCCAGCTCTGGATCAACTTGAAGTGTAATGCTCTTTCTCCACCATCTCTCTGCAACTGAGTCCTTTTCCAGCCAGCCAAACTAGAACCCCCATTTCTCATTTTATTTTGCTTCAAAGAATCCCCCAGAACACTGAGATCACTCCTGAGCAAGAGTCCTGGCACCGATGTTGGCAAACATCTTTGTAGAATCCCTCACCTTGGTGTGGACCCTACACATGGTCCACCTCCTCTGACGAGGGAAAGCAGTGATGCAAACACACTGATAAGGGCCAGGGAAGTTCCTTTGGCAGAAAGGTTGCAAAATCCAGCTTTCCCAGCAGCACTGGTAGGAAACAAGATTTCTAGCCACTAATGCAAGGAGTCGGTGGGACAGTTTTCCAATCCTTTTGTACTGGGAATGAAGAGCTAAACTGTGCAAGGATAATGACTGTCTAATTCACAAAACCACAGATCTAATGACTCCAAGCCCCTTCCAGGTTTCTGCTCCCAGACACTGACTCCGAACAGGCACTGAACAGCTTTCTCTGTAACCAAGAGATGAACAGTTCCCTTTTAAGATGTCCTAAACTTCCTTGCCCTGTAGAGGTCTAGGCTCAATAATGCCCAGTGCCTGCAACACCTCTGAAGGATATTGAGGCTTAATCCTCAACAGTTGCTTTACCTTTCTGTGCTCTGGTTTCCACCTCTATTAAATGGAACAGAAAGCAAGGGGTGTGGCTGTGATAAAGCTTAATTACTCCCTGTACATTGGAAAAATATGAAAAATATCATCACTTAAGCCAAGGAAAGAGCCTGAATTTGCCTGATGGTCAGGACCAGGCTTGGGATGCAATTGTCCTGCCTTCAGGCAAAGGACCGTATTGGGGGAAAGCTGAAACAAAGACAGTTTTGGACCCCCCTGAAGCAACTTTAGCCACGGAGACTCTGTAACCTAAGATGAAGCCTTTCGGGGGATCAGCCAGTACTGAAAATGAGCTCAGATGTGTACAACAAACCTACATTCCTCTTGCGACAGCCCGTGCATGGTGTCCAGTTCATCTTTTTCCAGAGCTGGTCTCTGATCACTCATGGTTCCTCCACTAATGGCTTTTCTTAGTGGGATTCTGCCCTCGTCCTCCAGAGGCTCGCGGTTCAAAGGCTGGCCCAGCCATAAATAACGGAGACATTTGCAAAGCAAATCATCTTATTAAAAATGGGGATCTTTTTATCCCTCCAACCACAACAAAACTCTTACCGTTGAAGAGCAACAGGACTTGGCTGTGAATTGGGAAGTTCAAAAAGGGCCACTTGCAGAGCCGACAGACAGACACCCTCCCTCTTCTCAGCAAGATCACCCCAAAGGAAAGGAATGGCTTCTCCATTAAAAGTTGCAGGTTTCCGCTCTTCCCAATCCTGTTCAAGATTATTCTATTTGTTGGCTTCGCTAGATCTTTGGGGAATTATCTTCACCATTATATTTATTAGACAGAATAAAACCGTGTGGCAGAGAACTCCATCACCTTTCTCTTCAATTTTCTTTCTGCATTTTCTTACCACTCCTGGAGACCTTGCTCTACCATGCCGTTTCTTCTAGTATTCAGAATATTTCTGCGCTCCTGTCTTCTCCTTTTGTGGGCAGTTTCAGACATACTGCAATTCTAGACATCTTTCTGACACTGGTGGAAGAATAGTTTTGCTGTAGTGGGTCTGGATGAGTGCAATTGTGGGAACTGTTATAGGGGCAGGAGGGGGCCTCTGTTTGTGGGAAAGATGTAATAAGAATCCTCTTCCACAATTTCTTACTCCACAGCAGCCCCTGTGGGGTACCCGGAGGAGAACGGGGTGTGTTTGTAAGTATGGGAACAAAAATGAATCCCAGGATCTGTCTGTGCCCAGCAGCCTCGGGAAAAAGTCCCCTTTTGGTTAACTGTGCCTGAGCTGTGCGGCTTTTTTCTATACTGGGGAAACCCCAAGCTCAAGACAATGGCACGGGGAGAAAGCAAACATAAAATAGAATCCTAGAACAGTTTGGGTTGGGAGGGACACATTCTCTAGTCCAACTGCTGTGGGCAGGGACATTTTCAACTAGCTCAGGTTGCTCAGAGCCCTGTCCAACCTCACCTGGAATGCTTCCAGGAATGGGGCATCTTCCACATCTCTGGGCAACCTGGGTCAGTATCCCACCACCCCCACTGCAAAAAATGCCTAGTCTAGATCTTGCCTCTTTTAGTTTAATGTCATTACCCCTTGTCCTATTGCAACAGGCCCTGCTGAAAAGTTTGTCCCCATCTTTCTTTAAATACTGAAAGGTCTCTCCAGAGATATCTCTTCTCCAGCCTGAAACCCCTGAACTCTCTCAAGCCTGTCCTCACAGCAGAGGGGCTTCAGCCCTTGGAGCATCTTTGTGGCCTCCTCTGAACTCGCTCCAACAGGTCCATGTCCTTTCTGTGCTGAGGACTTGGACGCAGTTCTCCAGGTGTGGTCTCACAAGAGCAGAGGGGCAGAATGCCCTCCCTCGCTCTGCTGGCCAAACTTCTTCTGATGCAGCCCAGGATGCCATTGGCTTTCTGGGCTGTGAGTGCACGTTGCTGGCTCATGTCCAGCTTTTCACTCACCAGTACCCTGAAGTCCTTCTCATCAGGGCTGCTCTCAATCCCCTTCATCCCCATCCTGTATTGATACTGGCGGTTGCCTCGACCCAGGTGCATGACACTGCTCTTGGCCTTGTTGAACCTTATCAGGTTCACACTTCTCAAGCCTGTCCATGTCTCTCAGGAAGGAATCCCATCCTTCAGGCATGTCAGCTGTACCGCTCAGCTTGATGTCACCGACAAACTTGCTGAGGTTGCACTTGTTCCCACTATGTCATTGATGAAGATACTGAACAGTACTGGTCCCAGAGTATGGACACCTGAGGGACACTACTTGTCACTGATCTCCATCTGGACATTGAACCATTGACCATTACCCTCTGGATACAAACAGAGGGACATTTTTACAGTGTCCTAATCCACACTGTACATTCCTGCGTAACAGCCCTCATTGAGGCAGCTTCACGGGTGATGATACAGCAAGGATTGTCCAGGTAGGCCACAAGTTGGCTTTTTAAACTCATGTCTTGTCAAGCCCAGATGTGCTTAACTTGGTGTCAGGAGGCCATCTCCTACCCCCTCCTGCTGGTAAGGAGGAGGTTGACCCTAGCTGAGTGCAAACCAGGCAGAGAAATAAGCCCCTGGGGACTTGCAATACAGAAAAAAATTGCAGCTATTCACAAAAGAGATGGGCAGAAGCCCCCTTTGACTGGCTGTGTATGCCTACTGGATCTGTCCTTCAGCCAGTATAAATCTGCCCAGTGCTACTGCCTTTTTGTAGTCTTTGCCAGCATAGCCCAGCTGATGACTTAACGCTAGCATCAATAATCTTTAGCACAAGAAAGGCCCTGAGAAATAAACAGTGCTGTAGAAAACCCCACACAACCAGTACATCAGCCCTGATAATATTTCACCGAGTGTGGATGGCAAGGAGAGGCTGTTTGAGGCTGTTTACAAACTCACAGCAAGAGCGGTGGGGAAAAGAGCAGCCCAAGAGCGCGCAAAGCCCTGACGGCTGAATTCCTCCCGCGGTCGCCAACAGGTACCGAGCGGCGTCAGCTTCCAGATCTGTGGAGGACGCCAGATTAGAAATCAAACCGTAAAAAATACCCTGCACGGGTGCTCGCATTTCTGCGCTGGTGCAATGTTGCTGACTGGTCCTCTTTGGCTCTAAATATGACGCTGTCAGTACTGAGAATATTTCTTAATCAGCACTGATGAGCGGCTGCCAGGAAAGTAGAAGTGGCTGTCTATCAGTCTTGCTTCTGCAGAAAGAGCGATTGTTTAAGGGAGGGTTGACCTTTGCATTTTTCAAATGTGTATCTCTTCGCCAAGACTGTGTCATTCTTTGTAAGCATTTTGTTGTTCAAAACAAATCTTATACTGTGAATCTTGGGGTTTTTTTTTTCTCCTCCCTCCCTCAGTATGTTGCCATTCAGCAGCCTCATACGAACGAGGAAGGAACCAGCAAGTAAGATCCATCTCAAAACACTGAGCAAGTGCGGGCACCCTACTTCTAAGGAACAACCAGCTCTGTGGAAACGGGCAATATCTCGGGTGAACGGAGCCGCTGGGGGATGGCCCGTTAGCAGAAGCAACCCTACAAGAATAAAAAAGTGTCCTCCAGCTTGTGCTTATAAACAATCTCCCATCAGTAAACAAGTGCACACAGGCAGATACCACTGAGATACACCAAAATAAGAGAGCAACCTGCAATGCCTACTCCTCAGAAACCGTTGAGGCGAAATTATGACAGTAACCCAGGGGAAAGGGTGCTGAGACATCTAAGGATGAGAAACATTTTAAATCGCGAAGGACATGCTTGAAATGCACCCTGAGAGCACCAGGGCAATTACAAGAAACAAGGATGGCTAACAAACAGGCAGCTTATGTATTCTGTATATTGCTATGCACTGCACTCAAACATATCTTTCATGGCATTCTTGAGGAGAAGCCAACACAAATGCCACTCTGGTTAATCAGGAAAGTACCCAGCAACAACACGAAAAGTTTGCACAACGCCAGCGAGCACACAACCTACTCTGAAAGATATCTGGGTGAGGAAAGGTGCTCCTTTCATCAATACAAAAAAAAAAACCCTAAGGCTCAATGCTTGTGCAGATAATGAAGCCAAACATGTTTACACACCAGTGATCATTACACGCAGTGATTAGGGGAGATCTTAGGTTAATTTTCATCTCCGCTAGCTAACAGACTGATGACCTGCTGCCCCACCTAACATCTCCACAGTGACAAGTCAGGTGCTTTCACAAGCCATCGAGGCTGTCTTGTTCCTGGGGAAAACAAAAGACTTTCTCAACATATACGATTAAAAAGGTCAACGAACCCCGTGCACTCAAACTGGTGTAATAGGACCAGCTGAGCTAAAGCAAAAATTCCTTTTGCTGGAAGTAAATAGCACACTGTTATCTCCCCAGGGGCCAGGCAATAACAGGAGGCATGTTCCCATTCACTCTGCCAGTGTGTGATACACTAGTGCTCTGCCTATAAATACAACAGCGCTTTTTTTTTCTTCTTTTAACAAGGCTGTGACAACTTCATCTCATCTGGGTACAACAAACACGCCTGAGTTGTGGCTACACAGCAGGGCTTTCTGCTGTGTGTGCGCGTGGTGGTGTTGCTTCCACCACGGGACCATATGTTACCTCCCCATGGTGTGGCTGTTCCTACCAGTGCCCCAGGAGGAAATCAGGGCAGCTCTCTGAAGGGGCTCCACGGGGACAGAGAGCTTGGGGACATACAGATAAAGCAGCCCCTGAACTGGAGACTGTCAGCTTTGGACTGTCCTACAGCACAGGGAGCTTGAACGAGAAAGAAGTGACGAAGGCACTGGTAGGGGTCCAGAGGAAAGTTCCTTTTACAGTGTGAAATAATAAATGAGACCATGACAAAAAGGCAATACTGGGCTCAGGATTCTGTCTTGGTACCATGCCAGCTAACCACGCTTCATGTATTTAAAACTGACCTGGTCATTAATTTGTTACAGACTTGTGCAATGCGAACAAGGCCAAGTCTCTTGGATAAAGATGTTTTCTCTTGCAAGCCAACTGGAAATGCTTAGCGTTTACTATTCACAGAGAAATCTGCATGTCATATCTGTGACACGGCATTTCTCACGCCACTGCCCACTCCAGACACCTCCCAGATAATTAGACTGTATGAACAACTTTGCTGCATCAAACCAAAAGTCCACCTAAACCACTGCTCTATCTCTAGCAAGGGACAATGGTGGATACTGAAGGAGGACAATACGAAGCAGCTCGTCTATATGATGATCCTTTCCTTGCTGTATCCTCTAAAAACCCAACAAAAAGCAATATGGGCTTTCCCGAATCAATGGGTTGCATCTGGGCTGTTGCATCTGCATCGTGTATGGCTCTGTTTTCCAGGAATTTCTCTACTGCCTTTCTGAACTCATTTGGATCTAATTCTCTCAGGGAGACCGAACCGTGAAGTTATGGTAACTGGAGCTATTTGTGTTACAAAGGAGACATGTAAGAAGGGGGTTAAAGCTAATGAATGGCTTTGGGAATGGACGGGACCTTTCTCAGAATAGAACAATAGGGTGCTTTTATGAAACTGGGAGACTGAAAACACAAAACTATTAAAAAAGAAAGAACACTCTTTTGTATTATTAGGCATTAGCCTTCAGAACTCATAGCCACAAGATAGTACTCTGTGCTGGCTGCAGAGAGCCTGACTGGCCTTTTAGGGGATGATAGTTGAGGAGACTCGTACACGGTTTATTGAGTGAAGCAGGTTTCAACTTCAGCCAATTTTCAGTTGGCTGGAAGAGAATTTCAACTCATCATCATCAATGAGACTCAGAAAGAGGGAAACTGCTGTCAGGAGCCTTCCTTGGCGAAGTGGTGAGTTAACAGGCAGGGCAACATCATGCATGAACACTGACCATCTTGCTACACCCATGAATGTTACTCCTTGCTGGGCATTGCTTTCCAAGTGAGGAAAGGCAGTACCTTCTCCTTACCTGGGTTGCTGCTGGTTGACCGATGACCACCCATCCTGGACACTGCTGGTCACTGTGATGTGAGACAGAGACGTTGGAAGCCCACTGATCAAGGAAGCCTTTGGGAGTGTAAACGCCACAGTCTTTGATGCTGGTCATTTGCTCAAATTCCTCACAGACTCCATCACCATCATGGAAATAGCACCTGCTGGGTTCATCTGCCAGGAGAAAGCAGAGAGGAGAGATCACAAAAGACTGGCTACACATCTGCAATCTAGTTGCCAGGACTCGTTAACATCAGTAGTTGTGTATCTGCTGGACCACATCACTGGAAGTGAAAAAGTAAGTTGCTCCTAGGCAAGAGCAAGGTGATTTTAAGAAAGCCAAGCAAATATAGTCAACTTTTGGACTGGGCATCTGCCCCAAGGTATTTCCTAATGTAAGAGATTTTTTGCTTATTTTCATCTACCTCCATTTAAAAGGATGTGAACAGAAGAAAGCAGAGCTAGAAAATACATAGAGAGACAATGTGGGTGTTGGCATAATTCCACCAACTTGGTCGGAGAAACGCCACCAGAGGGTCTGGTCTACAACGTTTCCCTTTTTGTTTTTAAAAGATATCTGCAAAACAACAACAGCAACTGTGAATTTCGGGATAGTGCAAAGTGCCAAGTTCACAGTTGTAGTGACCAAAGGGCCAAACAGCTCTGTTTACCCAAAGAGCAGATACGGTACACGCAGCGCGAGAGTGAGCTTCCCACATACACACATCGCCTCCACCAACATGACTCAGACTTGACCTGAAAGGATCAAAAGCAGCAGGAGACTTTATTATCCTTGTCCATTTATTCTGTGGCTTCTCTAATGAGACTGCCAACAAAGATGCCAAATTTTTGAGGTTGTTTCTGTAACACTGGCCCATTAAAAACTGAGCTGAGATCCATCTACTCTTTTCAAACAGACTGCATAGCAATAATGACTTTCAGTCATTAGAGTACTCTGTGAAATGGAAACCTTTGACCTGTTGGTATCCTATTTTGTATTGTATTATCATTGCCAGTCCCCAGAGGTATCCAGTTCTGACAGCCTGTTGTATTTTTGTCTGGCAAATAAGCCTGCTGAAAAAACCGTAGGAAATTAGCCAGAGCTGCTCGCTGGACTGATGGAAATGATCCCCGAGGAGAGTCCTGTCGGTAGCATTGGACTATCTCAAGCTAGGTGTCAGAAAATCCAACGGCTGCTCAATTTTGAGCTACTTCCAAACTACTAAATCCCCTGTTTATTTTTCCTCCTAGTTTACACAGTGAAATACCATCACGAGCCAGAAAAAAAAAAATCGGTTTATTGCAACTCAATTATTTAATGACTTTCACTCCTTTTCCCCTCCCTTCCTCTCAATCCCCCGTGCAAAATTTCAGGTCCTTAAGAGAATGCGAGCTTGAAAAAATGGAGAAGTCTATCGGGGAAGAAGGCCATTATGGTTTCGTTTCATCACGACCTCTGTGGCCAACTGGTGTACGTGGATGAGTGTGGGGAACTTGCGTGCTTGATGGGCAGTGCTCTGAGCTGGCGAGAAGGAGCCAGCATGAATCTGGAAGCCATTCAGCTGTATGAGCGTAGCGAATATTCCCAGGGTGGCCAAACTTCTTGACCCTACATGTCACATCTTAAAATCTTCATATGGCTGGGAGCCACCAAACATATACCACACACCTCGAAGAGCTGGGAGGAGGAACGCTTGGGAGAATGCTTCAGACACAAAAGATGACAATGGCTCCCCGGGGTGTCCCATTACTGGGGTGGATGTGCAGATGGGCCCTAAGGCAACCCAGCAGTGCTGGCCCCAGCGGCCTCCCAGGGCTGGATTGCCCAACAGCCCTGATGCCAGCAGGGCCCTGCTACTCCTCATCTGATAGCCAGGAATGGAAGGCGTGATTGAACTGCTCATGAACTGTAGGAGCCCCCAGAACCCTGGTTTGGACATCCCTGTAATGTACCTTGCTTCTCTGTGGGGACTATCAATGGTGGCACGATGCTACGAGTGTGGCTCGTTCAAGCCTGGAGAGGCACGCTCCATGTCTGGCCACCTCAAGGAAGGGGCAGAGCCAGCAGGTAACTGTGACAGCCACAGAGGCAAGTTCTTGGTTCCCTCACCTTATCCTCCTGCATCCCTCGTTCTGCTCCTCTCTCTCTGCAGAGACCTATGAAAGGGTAGGCAAACTCTCCTACTCCGTGCCCAAGAACATCGGGATGAAGTAAAGCTCCTCAACCCGCCTCAGAGCACGATGTCCCAGTTTGAGCGAGAATCCCAGCGGAAATCTCTTGAGAAACATTCAGCTGTGGTCAGCAATCAAAAAATCCTCAAAAACAAATCCCAAACATATGAAAATATGTATTTTTGAAAAAAAAAAAAAGGTTTCCTTGTCAGTTTATGAAAATAAGCTTATTTCTGAGAAAAGGGGGAAAAAATGTAGGAAGAGACCTACCATATTAAAACCCAACCTTCAGCCTACAAACACATGTGCAGCCGGATGAAAAAGTCCAGTGAAAAGCCGGCACCCAACTGCATCCCGCTGCACACCCCCGTGACGGAAACACCGACACACAAACACACACGTACGTTCTCCTGACACCCTCCCGGTGCGGACACACACCCAGAAACTCACAGCCTAATTTTAGGTGCGTGTCTTTAGCCAGTGTTTCCCTGGCCTTCCCGAAGCGCTGCCTTATTTTCACGACAGGCGCTGAAGTAAGCACAACATTTATATAGCAACGTACTCCTGCACTGGCTCCAAACGTTCCCTCCTAATGCGATGATAAACGTAATGGGCTTCTGATAAGATCATGTGTTTGGGATAAAAGAATACTCAAGACCTACTCCAATCCGATGACTTAATTCATACTCACATGGATGGGAAGGCAGCCTGCGACTCGCTGTGATCCAGGCCAGTGTGTGAGCCTAACAGAGGCTAATTTGTTCCTGATTATGCTTAAGACCCCAATAAATCTGTCTGCTTGGAGTCTGCAAAACCCGAGGGAGGAACCGAATGGAGAGACTGAGATGTCTGAATTAAATGGAGACTGCCTAAATGATTAACAAAGTCTTACTGAACCACACTGTCAGGAGCCCTTCGGCCGTGCCGCTCCAGGAGGCTGGCAGCACCCTGCCCTCCGCCGCAGTGAGGGCTCACTGGCTGGAGGACACACAGATTAGGCACCCACTTGCTTTTGTGTGCTTTGAAAAATTATGGGGAAAGTGGCTTTACAACCTTAGTTTTCTTTAAAGGAAGAGATCTGCAAGTCCTACGACTGACACACCATCCTGAAGCGTGCAATGCCAGGCTTTGAGGAGAGCGCTCGTAGGAAGAGGGGAAGACCTCTCTTGCCCATGAGCATCCTTTTGATGACAAGAAGGAATGTTTTCTTGAATCCTTTCTAGACACTGGTGAGGGGAATGATGAGGGCGTCAGCCTACAACAGCAAGAAGTGTTGCATCACTGGGTTGGCTGCCAAGAAGCAGAGGTTCTTCCTTGGAATCACAGAATGGTTAGAGTTGGAAAGGACCTTAAAGATCATCCAGTTCCACGCCTCGTACCATGGGCAGGGACACCTCCCACCAGACCACGTTGCTCCAAGCCCCATCCAGCCTGGCCTTGAACCCCTCCAGGGATGGGGCAGCCACAGCTTCTCTGTTCCAGTGTCTCACCACCCTCACAGCAAAAAATTTCTTTCTAGTACCTAATTTAAATCTCCCCTCTTTCAATGTCAAAGCATTACCCCTCATCCTATCACTACAGTCTCTGATAGAGTCCCTTTCCCAGGTATGGACCACCAGCTCTAACTCCCGATTCTCACGGTTGTGGATGCTCAGCTGGTTACACATGAGGCTTTACATTTTCATGAGCAAAGTGAAGAACAACCAGATTGTTTCTTCCTACAATTGCCCTCACGAAATAGAACCTAACAGGCTTCTTCCCTTAACTGTGCACAGCTCAATTAAATCTGTAGAGTCCTACAGGCTCAAAGCCAGGGAGGGCCATGTCAGGAGTGGTATATTTCTAGGAAACAGTAGCCAACATCTTTCTTTCCCATAATGCTGCAAAATGCCTTTTCTGCTCTCTTCTCTACTACTGTGACATGAAATGCATCCAGGGCCTTGGTAATACAAACTATTTTTTGTCTCCAAAGAGGTCTATATGCTCACAAGACCGGGTTAAGGTCACAGTGATGTATTGGCCATGTACAACCTGCAGCACGGACTGCATTCATAAACACTGTGGACTTCTCACTGCAAAGCTGAATCTGATTTCAAGGAGATATGGAAGAAGGGAACATGAAGGAACTCTGATATTTGTCCGCAAGGAAAAATGTCTTCAAAAAATTAAAAAGCCGTTGCCTGGAAATCCAGCTTAAACCTAGAACAGTAAAATGTCTGCAGGCGTAGCAACTGGCAGCAGGAGACACTGTCTTTGGGGGATTGACAACAGATGCTGAAGGATCCTGAGCTGAACTCATGCAACACGTATTCCTTCAGGCAGCCCAAGCTCCTTCACCGTGACAAAGTTCTTATGGAAGGGACAAAAATGTCAGGGCCAACCCAAAGCCCCTCTCTTGGAAAGGGGAAAAGGCAGTGTCTGGCTCAGTGAAGATTTCTGTGACGTCTGGCAATCCCTGATTGCTCCACGGCAGCTGTCAACCCAGAGAAGGGGGATTTGTTGGGGAAACAGATTGGCAAGACCCGGCCTGCTCAATACTGTGGTTGGGCTTCAAGATCCAGAACGCTCTTGGGGCTCTTGCGTGTTGCACCAGAAAATGAAATAAACTCCACTTTTCCTTGCTTCTTAAGCTGTCCAAGCAGGGTTGCAAAAGGCAGTCTTCTGTCTTGAAATACAACCCCTCCTCTGGGGTTCAGAAATGAAAGGATGCACAAGGTAAAGGTTTTGGGGGTCCCCGAGAAGCACCTCCCAGACCAGCTCCAGATGAGCAGGTAACTCCCCATCCCAGTCACCTGCCCAAAGCCAGGTCAGAAAATCACCAGTGAAATGAATGAAGCCTGGTAGAGATCAGGAAGCAGACACGCAGGATACACACTTATCCGTGACAGGCAGCCTTCCACCTCAGTAAGGCAAAAAAAAAAACCAAAAAAAGACATCAAGAGATCCAATTCATAGCAGAGGGCACGTCCTCCAGCAAGGCTTTTAATGCCCATGGTCAAAGCGCTGGGGACAGACACTCGGGGTGGCTTCCTGTTTTCAGCTAGAGCCCAGTGACTGGCATCAGCATAGTCTTCTTTTGTGCAATAACTACT
>VZRU01012942.1:75921-144307 GCA_013398155.1 Pedionomus torquatus
TTTTTTAAAAAGCCCAAAAAAAAAAAAAAAAAAATTATTTTTAAGCTCAGCTGTTTACTTAGGGATGTTTCCAACTATAACAAGCCTCATGCCACATAACTATTTGTCCGAGAAAAAGAAAAAAAAAAAAAGGAAGAAAAAAGAGTCGGGGGGGGGACAAAAATGCAGAAGCATTGTCTCAGAGTAAGAAAATCTTGGAACAGGGTGAACTTTGCATGTTAACCCCGGGAAGGTCTGTCCAGAGGCGTTCAGGCCTTTTCGGACACAGCGAGGGCCAAATCACAGGCTGATCAAAGTCAGCAACTTCTGCAGAAGCCCGATTTTACCAGCGCGTCACTCAATAGGCATCTCCAGCACTGCCGCTTACGTTCACAGATGAGAAGAACCCTATCCAGAGGTTCCTATCACCAAAGGCGAAATAATTCCGCTGCTGATGACATGAACCCGGCGGCTGAGCCATCGCAGAACCCGCTCCGTTTATTTCTACGGCTGTTTCACCTTTGGCTTCAGCGGGAAGAGAGCGAATAACACGGCCTGCTTCCAGGATATCTGCTAATCTCTTCTTCAATATTGAAGAAGCCAGAGACAGAGAAATTTCCTGCTACAGTGAAATATTTGAGAGTTATTTTCCTTCTTGGATATTCTGATTCAAAACTAGGAAAACCATTACACGGAGCTCGGGCAGACCTTGCCGAATAAAGTTGCGTATCGATACACCGTGACGTTTGCCTTCAATGAAATAAAACAGACACCTTGGAAATGAAGGCAACGCCGGTGTTGCAATCTGTGGCGGAACATCCAGGAGGCTTTTTCTTCCCCCCCGCCCCCCATACAATATGACAGACGTGTCTGAGCATCCCCCGAACCGACGGGGCTGGCATAATGCATTTGCGGAGCGTGGCTCCCTGGTAATTCAGCTGCTTCGTGGAAATACATTCCTGGGCTGGTTCTTTGTCTGGCGTGACTCGGCTCATCGGTATGATATAGCGGTCGGAGCACAATAATTATGCAATTGATCTGCGTGCTGCAGACAGATACAATTACAGCTCCCTCCCAGAGCCCAGCACTGAAATTTGATATTTCACCTCCAAGAACACGAGCCTTTGTCACTTAAGCGAAAGGATATTTTCCATCGCTGGCAGTGGTAGTAAGACCTTATCTGCTCTGCGGCCAGCTGACGGGAGCCAATGTGGCCTTCCCCCAGTCCTGGGCAACCAGGCATGTTATAGAGGCACTACAAGCACGCTCTCCTCCCACCTAATCTCGTTTCCCTCCCTGGGTGGTTGGATAAATCAGAAAAGCAGTGCTGAAACTATTCCAATATTCCCTCAGACTTACACAGGTTTGTCAGCTAAAGCTGGAGAGCGTTTGACTTAAAGCCTCCAGGCTTCTGCCACACAAGGCAACAACAACTATGACCATAAGGTGGCTGGCCTTCTCGAGACCTTCTCGAGACCTGGCCCATGTGTTGGGAGGCTGGGAAGGAACCCAAGGGAAAAAAAAATCCCAGTGGTGCCATTCATCGAGGAAAACAAACTGCTTGTTTGTGCGTGTGGTTGGGTGGAAGCTCTTGTGCTCAGCATCACCCCCTAAGCCCAGCAAGTTCCCGTTGAGTCACAGAGGATGCTCTAAAGGAGGGAAGTGTGATGAGGTGTGGAAGCCGCTCCAATCCACGGAGAGTAACGTGTGAGGGATGCAACAAGCAGAGGAACAATTCTTCTGCTGGGCTCTCATTGTAGCTGTGTTCTAAAATCCAAAGCTGGATTGAGCTGGGCTGGAGTCACTGGCGTAGGGAAAAATGCAGGCAAATACCACTCCAGCCCACATTCTCCCCCACAAAAAAGCATCTGTCCTTTGTATTTTGCTGCCTGAGATGCTTGCTCTCTCCGCTCTGTGGCTCAGCTGGCCCTGCTAAGATTGCACTATTAATGATGACAGTCTGAAAATCGCTTCAACAGACTTTACGACGATGCTGTGATTATTAACTTGCCAAATGAGTGCTTAGACATTTTAGAACATGTAGCCACACTCCCATGAGCTGCAGGAAACAGTCAGCTTCAAAGTATTTGCCTTAAGCTGAAGAACTCACACAAATATCCTCTGAATAGCCCCGGTCAGTAAATTCATTACTATTTGCTATGAAATTCTGCTGGAGAACCTCAGCTTCTTTATCAACAGCGATCCTCTTTCCCAAGCTCCTTGCTCGCTGCTTCAGCCTTACTGAAGCCCTGTGAGATGCTGAGCTTCTCTTGCAAGGTGGCTGGGTTTCTCCCATGCTGTTGTTCCGCTGAAAGCCCTCGGCGGGGTCAGCCAAGGCCTATTTAATGCTGGTGAAAGAAGGTGAAATCGCCTTTAGCTGCCGTGTGGGGCCACGGCTTCGGCAGCCAAAGCTGTGGTCCTGGGCAGGGGTCTGAGGCTGGGAGAGGGGGGAGAGGATGGGAGCGGGGCGCGCTCTCAAAGCATACCCACAATGAATATGGATGGTCATCCATCAATTTATTTTAAGCACATTACTTCTCTGTCAGAAAGGGAAAAAAAAAAAAGGAAAAAGAAAGAAAGGAAAGAAAAGACATATAAAATTAGGTTTGTGTCACTCATTTAACACTGCAATTTCCCTAGAGGATTATGCACCAAACAGAGATAGCAAGCTCATGAATATTAATCATTTCCCTGAATGCAATGCAGCCCGCCAAACAATAAGATTAGGGGAAAGTGCTATGCTTAATTTATGGATAATGGGAGAGGTAAAGGATAGAGCTCCCACAAAGGTAAGGCTCACAGCTGGAGGGAGAGGCCTCTGAGGAGGAGAAGGACAGATCCAGATCTGTAAGGTAGCAGAAAGACATTTGAGGCCGAGCAGGAGCGAAAGGAAAGGTGTTTAAGGATCATTGTCAAATTAAAATCATACTTCTCCCTCAAGAACCACCGGTGACTAACGCTTCCAGCATGCCGGCCATCGCTGGTAAATTCAAGAGCTAGATGTATTTTCTCTTTTCCTCTCCGTTTCTTTGTATTTTCCATCCCCGAGACCCTGATCGGACAAACCGCCGAGCCGTGTGTCTAACCCGAAACATTCGCGCTCTTCCATGGGACCGCTCGTGCGTGGAGCTGGGCGGGAGCGCTGCCCTGCTCTGCTGTAAAAAGGCTGCAGCAAAGAGTCCCTTAGAAGCGAAGGAGACAAAGTAGAGCAATAATAACACCAATAAGACGCGACTGAAACCCCTATAAATTACCAGGCAAACCGAAGGGGAGATAGAAGTTCTGAAGCTACTTCCCAGCTGTGTTTCGATGCGTCTATCAGGCTTTACTCATCTCTTTTCATATTACCTCCTCCCCCCCTCCCTTCTTTTTTATTGATCTCTGCATCTTTTTTATTATATCCTTCGCTTTCTTCAGCGCTGGCGAGCTAAATCAATGCATAATGCACATCCCACTCAACAAAAGGAATGCAAATGAAAGCAGGACTCTTTTTCAATGTCCGTACATATATCTCCACGCCTGTGTACGAGGTTGGTGTGTGGGAGAGCGCAGACCAAGGACAAGGTGCTCAGCTGCTTGTTAGACACCCATTTCTCACCACTCCGGTGGGAATAGCTCAAGACCTAGAAAGCTCTGGGTTCCCACAACTGCAAACTATAACTCTCCTGACCGGGGCCCGTTTTTTCAGGATACATCAGCTTGAACTTGGCTGAGATCCCCAGTAATGGCCAAAAATCAGTTATCCCGGGAGTAATCGAGAGCAAGGTGAAAGGAAAGCAGCCAAGAGGTAGGAGAGGGGCGCATCAGTCACAGCGGACACCGCTTTGGTTCTCTTGTCTCCTACAAATCACAAGGCAAAGTGAAACTTTCTCCCGTGGGACCAAATTCCGTCAGGAGGAGACGAAATATGCAAAAATCCACTGCACAAAAGGGGAAGAAAAAATAAAAAAAATTAAAAAAAAAAATAAAAAAAAAGAAGTTGAGATGATAAATTTCAGGATGGGGAGAAGGGTGAGTATACCGCAGGACTTGAAAAAGGAGCCCTGCCAGATGCTTCCATTAATTAATTAATTAATCTCACTGTCGCTCTTCGGCATGTTGCAGGAAGAAAACACTATTAATCTTATCTGTTTTCTGTTACTCGGCTTTGTGTTCAGCGAAGGCCAGGACAGCCTGACAGTAAGACCACACAGTTTTCTTCCCTGCCTCCCTCCTGCCGTCCCCCGCACCCCTCCTCCCGTGGCAGAGCAGATTGATCCACTGTTATCTGATTAGAGAGGAGAGGAGGAGGGAAAACAAAACCCAGGGAAAAAAAAAAAAAANGGAAAAAAAAAAAAAAAAGGGTCTAATTTTATTACAGGCACTAGCGCAAAGTGTCTTGAGAGCCTTGTGCCATTTATTCCAAGGAAAGTTGGACCAATTAAAAAACCTCATAAAGCTCATGATCCTAAAAGGCAAAGGGAGCAAGAGAGGCAGAGGGACACCTGCAAACAGGCTGCCTCCATCCTTGGAGATAGCCAGAACACAGCTGGACATGGCCCTGAGCAACATGCTCCAAATTTGAAGCTAGATCTCACTTTGAAGTTGGCCCTCCTCGGCCCAGAGACCTCCAGAGACTCCTTCCAACCTAAATTATTCTGTGATTCATGGCTCTAAACCTAAAGCTTGATGGTGTTTGCAGGCTCTGTTGTATTTCTCTTCTACCAAGCGAGGTGACTTGCAGGGTCTCTGCTTTGGAAGGAAGGAACCCAAGGCTTTTTTGGAAGGAAGGAACCCATGCCCTGTCCCGATGACCCCCCCTTCAGCCCTGCCTCTGCAAACGAAAAGTTTAGTGAATATTTTCAGCCGTGTGGGACCCAATCCTGCAGACAATTTGTGACAAGCATTGCATTCGCTGTTGTGGTTAGATTTGCCGAAGTCTAAAGAATGCCTTGTGGTAGTTCAGAAACATGCCTGGAAGGAAGCGTTTGCGAGATCAAACCCTGAGGCCCCCGATTCAGCAAAGCCTCCGAACATGTGTTTGAGGCTCGCTGAATTCTTTGCTGAAGGGGAGTGATTCCCGCGGCTCTAAAGAGCTACATAATACAGCAAGAACATCCCTGCAAAAATAACACTGTCTGAAATAATTACTTGTTGTCCTACAGGATTATAACATGTGTTAGCCTTGTAAACATGGAAATAAATTACGCTTATTTTTCTTTGCTCCTCAAAGAGGGACTCAAGCATTCTGTATTTTCCAAGAAAATGCCCCACCGGTTTCAAAGAAGATTTTTGTTGGGCTAAAGGCAGAGGATTTGGTCTGATATTATTAGATTATGGAAAATGCTGAATTTCTGCTCTTTTAAATTGTTATTTATTGTCTAATACATCCACTTGCTTACCCAACATCTTTATGTTTTCTAGTGACATTTTAACACTTGATAGATTAAACCAGAATCCAAGTCTGCATCTTACATCTGTCTGAAAGATTACCAGCAGGTTTTTTCTAGCTCTTAATGCCCCAATTCTTGGCGGTCCAGCACCCATAGAAGCCAAGAGGCCTTGTTTCGCAGGAATTACCTTCTCTGAACCTTTTCCATGGACATGATGAAGACGGTGTTTGCCCCAAAAGGAGAGCCGCTGATCCACCCTCGCAGACCCCAAGCACACACTGAGGCCACCAGCGTCACAGCATTAGCACCACCACAACTGTAAGGCCACGCAACAAAACATTCCTAAGGTCTAGGTCCGTGGAGCTTTCCGCTCATTCAGTTAGTCTGGTTCAGGTGACTCCCCATATTCCGTATTTCACAAACAACTCAATTTGGTTTCATTCGCTTTTGTAAACTGGGATCTGTGTGAAACCATGAACTTCCAAAGGCTGCAACAAACTTCTTACCCCTGGAGTTCCCCTTCCCTTTTCAGCACAAGCAAATCTGAAAAATCCCTTCCTCCTAATGTGTAAAAAAAAAAAAAAGCAAAAAAACCCTGTATGTTTGAGTTTCTTCATTTTCTACTCATGTTGCTGTCAGACAGGCTTTTTCCACACTCTTAACCCGCCCTGTGGCTGACACCAGAGATGAAGATGAAGATCCCAGGTGTGAAGCAGGCTCCTGCACTCACCTGGTAGGACACCACTGTGTGGTCCAAGCCTTGGGACACCCTGCCCTCAGTCCTGCCCATGGTCTTACTTGGCTCAGGGTGCAGTTCCTGCCCAGTCCACACAACCCCGTGTCCTTGAGAACCGACGCAGAAAAAGGGAAGACCTGGGACATCTCTTAACTCAACGCTGGGAAGTGACCAAAGTACAGACCTAGACCAAGGAGCTCTGACCTGCTGCTAAGCAGGGTGACGCAGACGCAGTCACTCAGCTCCAACCCAAAGCCTTGCTGGAACCAGCCTCACATTGCGCCTGACTTTCGGAGAACCCAAAACATTTGCATAAGTGTTTATATCACTTTCAAAATATTATGACTAATATTTTTCAGTGCTTGAGGCTCTAAAGCAGCAAGTAACTTGAAACACAAATGTACCTTCAGGACCACCAATAGTCACAATTAGCCTTGACCATAAACACTCTCAGGTTTCAATACAGCACTTTACATATGTAAATATGTAAATAAGTACATCACCAAATTGGGCCTCAAGTCCCACAGCCTGGTATGCTTAAGTAAAAACATAGCCACTACGATGAGAAAAGCAGTCCTCGGCTTACCACCCAAGGGAAACGTGATGCCTGTGAGGTCCTTTACATGTTCCTCCAGGCACAAGGGTCTGCTTGCCAAAGAGAGTAAACCTCAGTCTTGCCAGCATTAAATTACCCGCTCAGGACTGGTGCCCTGAGCTGAAAGCATAGGATCACTACATGGGACAGAGTATTTGCGTGGTCAGTCCAGATAAGGAAACTCCTATCATCTCTTGGGAAAAAGCTGACCCTTTATAAACATTAACTTGAGCTTCAGAAGCTCGGTGGATTTCACCCTTCCCCAGACCTTGCTGAGCCCTATTTGAGAATCACAATCCCACAAGGCAGGGCTGCCCCACAGAAGGTGCAGCATAAACTGCTCTCCATGTCCCTTCTCTGTCCCCAGCATTCCTAGAGAGTTTAATAAATATGTAAAGCTCACAACTGCAACTCTGCTATCCCCGATAGCTCCAGCATCTTCCGGCCATTGTGCTTACTGGTTTTGCTAATCAGAGCAAACCAGGCTTGCAAATGAAATCTGATTAAGTAGTTTTCACCTCTGAAAAAGGGGATTAGCTAGACCTTTGATCCTCAGATATTGATTTGCAACTCAAAAGAGGTGTGACCTCAGCTGGACTTGCTTCTGGTCTCAGTCCCTTCCCCTTTCACTCCTCCTCCTGTTTACCAGAAAAAAAAAAAATAAAAAAAAAAATCAGTTCATGTCTTCTCACGTAGCCAGATCTAAAGGCTATTGAAGCCAGTGGAAAACCACCCACTGACTTCAATGGGCTTTGGATCAGTCCCACAATGGCTGACTTAGCCTTAAGTCCTAACCTGTTTCAAAGGCAGCAGAACCAATTTCCCATCCAAATGACCAGAAGCTGGGAAGATATGTTCGCCTTTCAAACCTACAAATTCCACCTTTTTTTCGCTCTTCCATGACAACTCTTCAGCTGAAAATACTGCCGATTTTTTCCTCCACACTCTGCGTAGAGTTGTTGCCCACCGTCAGCGGAAGAGCTCCGAGCTGGACTTACCGATGCAGTTAAAGGATAACTCCTGCAGGCAGAATAGGGAGCAGCCATCGCCGTTGATCTTATTCATATCATCGCATTCTTCCCCCAGGTCTCTGTGGGCAGGGCACACGCATGCAAAAAGGAGTCAGATGGCAAATGGCATCACCCCAACGATTGCTGCAACCCCTCTGTGGAACCCCACAGCCCTGAGATCCAGCACCGCGGCTTTGTGCGCCGACCCTTAAAACACTTCTCCCTTTCTGCTCCAGCCCTGACTTTCATCATTCCTGGTTCACAAGCTTGCCTGACCATTTCTCTCCTGCACATGTGGATACCACTTGCTGTTCTCTGATGAGGATATGAGCAACTTCCTTCAGAGCTGGTGTGGCTGCAGCTCAGCAGGTGGGGAAAAAGAGAACAGGAATCTCTGAAACTCTTTGTATTAAATCTGGAAGGGCCAGGCTGTGACCCCAGAATGGGAATAACAAGGCATAAAGCCTGATGCTGGGCTGTTCCAGGCGCCAGCACTGGGAGAAGAGCGGTCCAGAGGGAGAAAGCGATGCGGGGTTGAGGTCTTGCCTTGCACCAGCCCCACGGTTGCAGCAGCATGTGGGGAGAAGAGCACGAACCAGCTGAGAAAGGGGCTGCCACAACTGCAAGTGAGGCCACAACCAACCAAACTGTAACACAGCCTGGTTCCTGCTCGCTCCTGAGGCAGCTCAGCTATTGTTTGACGCTTGCTGCAAAGCCACAAGTGATGCTTGAGGAATGCGCAAACATAACAGTAGGAGAAAAGTTATGGAAAGCAAAATTAATCTGTCTTTCTCCACCTCTCTCTCCAAGACTGCCCTGGATTCTTACATCTTTTCATTTCCCTGCCTGTTGGGCCTCATCCTGCAAATACTTGCTGGCAGGTACAGCATCTGACAGAGTTGTACTACGTGATTCCTCATCAGCAGTATTTCAAGGAAATAATACTGGCTGGACTAAGCACTTGCTTGTTGTTATGCCCAGCATTTAAATAATTAAGTTATCTAATGCCAGGAAGCTTGGAAGCAGGTGGCCTTAAGGGCCAACACGCTAAAAGAATAAACCCTAACACAGTTGTGACTGATTGTTTCACATTTTCAGTGGTCTGGGGATTGGCAACCGGTGAGAAGGAGGAGCTGATTGCAAACATGCAATTCCCAGCACTCCCCCTCAGAAGCCAAATCTATCACCTCCAAATGCATCCCAGCCCTGGTGGTCGGGCAAACAAGAGGTTGCAGCAGGAACCTGGCCCACCATGTGGCAGGGCCATGTGTGAGGACTTCATGTGTAAGGACAGCATCAAAGGCTGCATGAATTTTTCCAGCACTTACTTCAGCTCCGTATAGGAAATGTCATCTACATGAATAAACATACGGACACACGAACAAACAGCACAAGCAGCGTATAGCGTACTTTCATATCGATCCTGCTGTCTGGACTCCATTATCTGTATCTGTCTGTATCTACTGGTGCCAGGATAGCAGGGCCTAAGTTCCAATTAAATGTCATCATCCTGGTAATCATCAAGCACATGAGTCATTATCTACAGATGAGAGCCGGCCTAAACTGAGGAGACATCAGAGGTCATCAACTCCTTTCTAAGTCTCAGATTCTGGCTGAGGAGATGTACTCAGATTTATCTGTTTGCTCGCTCCAGACTTACATTTGGATAATCCCGTCTCCACAGTATCCACTTCCAGAGACATACACGAGCGCAGGAGAAGGCTCGCTCTCCTCCGCCCCAGAAACAACGATGACCTGGTACGTGTACGTGGTGCTGTCGCTCAGTTCCCTGCGGGACAAAAGGAAATACAAAGTGGTCGGTACAACAAAGGCAGTAGCAAAGGGCAGAGAAGGAGGTACTGAACTGGGGATTGTCTGCCAAAAAAGCAAGTTGTACTTCAGTCAGGTCCTCAGAGTTTTGATGGGATTAATTTTTGGTTGAGTGTCTTTTTCTTGTGACCACAATCAGCGCTACCTGTGTCCATGCGTGATTGATGCACAGCTCAGAAATAGGTGCAACTCCTGACTATTTGACTATTTGCTGTTGAAAATCACAGAATCACAGAATGATTAGAGTTGGAAGGGACCTTAAAAAACATCCAGTTCCAACCCCCCTGCCCTGGGCAGGGACACCTCCCACCAGACCAGGTTGCTCCAAGCCCCCTCCAGCCTGGCCTTGAACCCCTCCAGGGATGGGGCAGCCACAGCTTCTCTGGGCAACCTGGGCCAGTGCCTCACCACCCTCACAGCAAAGAATTTCTTCCTAATATCTCATCTAAATCTCCCTTCTTCTAGTTTAAAACCCCTTCCCCCTTGTCCTGTCACTCCACTCCCTGACAGTCCCTCTCCAGCTCTCCTCATGCGGCTCTGTGTGCTGCTGCTGACACCTGGACCCATTGGAGAGATGGCACCACAGCAGCAGATCGGTCCTCACCCTTGGAGGTGGGCAAGGGCAAAAGCATCACCGGGAGCTGACAGCGCTGCAGCATTTGGGAAACCAGCTGGCGCTTCACTGGCCTTACCCTGGGACACTCCTGATCCCATCCCTCCACGGCGGGGATGGTGTCATGTGCAAGTTTGTGCCACAGTTCATGTAAAGAACTTTAAAATATTCCCTAAATGCCAATTACTTCCTGAACTCAACCCACCTGCAGCCGGAGCCAGTGGGAATTTGCCCATTGATTTAAGAGAGAATTGGACTGGGGATGTTTCAGTGATAGAAAAATATGTCACCCACTTTGCATATGGGTATTAAAACAGTAGGATTAAAACGAAGGTTTCTTGTTCTCCAGGAGAGCACAAAAATTAGGATCCACTGCACTGAAATACTCACAGAAAGAATTAGCAAACTCTTACATATTTATGCAAAGCCATAATTACCTAAATCCTGTGCGTCTGTAAATGAGGGATAATTTTTTATATGCAATACAGAAATAATATAAGCCTAATATAAATGTTTAGCTCTTTTACAATGTCTTTTACATTATCAGAACTCAAAACCTTCCACAAAGAAACTCATTATCATTATCCTCATTGTGCCGATTTGTAAAGCCGCGGAGTGGCAAAGGCAAAATGATTTGCTTGAAGTCATCAATCAGGCTAATTGCAGAGTCCATAATGCAACCCAGCTCTTCCCTAACCCCTGCCAGTCCTCTACTGACTACGCTCATATTGCCCCAATTACTGACAGTCATATACACGTCTTTTTGTCACAGGAACTTGGTCAAAAAGGATGGATTAATGAAGTGTGTACTACGAAGTGATCTGTCTCCTCCGTGGAGCGACAAAGCCACCGAAGCAGGTATCAATGGGCTGCAGTTACCGAAATCTTCAACTTCGTGAACTAAGTAGCTCCTTACGACGTTCATTAAATTAACAAGCATGACTTAAACTCCAATATCACACAGGATATTTTACAACAAAGCTGTTTCTCGTGGATACGGTGCCGGCGAACTACCCGTCATTGATAGAACTGGACGTGAACAGCCCCGGGATTTGATCCTTCGTCACCACCCTTGGTGTGAGGAGTCAAACTCAGCGGGGCAAAACACACCAACGCAACCGGCTCTCTCATTGCTCTGCACCTGATTCCTATCAGCAACAGCCTGCAGCTCCCCAGAGCTAAGCTGGAGGGCTCACGTAGCACAAACAACATCTTAATTCACCTACAGGTTGGGGAGATAGCAACCCAGATACTGGTAAGAGTGTTTATTCAGTTAAAGTGAAAAAATGTCAAACTTCTGCCCCTGGGACCTGTTTAAAACAACTGTTTAAAAAAAAATAAAAATATTATAGGAAGTAACTTAAGTGGCCAAACACACACTGATGGTTTCCTCTAGATTTCACCCCCGGATAAATCCACTTATTAAGGCAGGAAGTTTCTGATATATACTGATGAAATCAAAGCAGAGGCAAGCTTTGATTATTAAAGAGCAGTTATTTCCCAAGTTCTTTCTCAAAACCATTCGTAAAATATTTAAGATTAACAAGTATACTTGCAGAAATGTGGATTTTGTCACTGGGGATCTGCTAACCACAAAAAAAAAGGTTCAATTCTTAGAAAAGTCTGTTAACAAATGAACAGTTTGGGCAGCCAGAACAGCTACAGAATAAATAAACCCATGCTGCTTCCTGACACGCTGAGCTCACAAGCGCGGGTGCAAAATAGTACTTTTACATTTTTTTTTCTGCCGTTTCCACCAAGACCCACAGGTGATGGGCAGGGATTCGGCCAAGAGCAGAAAGTGTGTCTCTGCGAGCATGTTTTCGTGCGTGGGAGGGTTTGTGTGTGCTTGTGTGTACATGTAAGCAACGGGAAAACAGGAGAAGTTCACGTTTGTTTATGTACAGGGTGGGAAGTTGGCAGAACAGAATGGAAGAAGACCTAGTACTAAATTAAGCACGGGAGAGAATGGGGTGTTGATGAATTACGAGGTGACTGGAGATGGATGTGTATGTGGGTGAAGAAGACAGAAAACTGGAACTGAAAGTTATTAGGTGGGGAGAGCTCTGGGGGATTTATCTGTACGGGCCGTGAATGCAAAGCTGTGATTGGGGAGAGACCCTGCAGCCGTCAGAGAGCAACGGCTGGACTTGTGGCACTGGGCTTGGGTCTAATCCTGTCACCTGCCACACACCAGCCCACTGCAGCCTCAAAAATGGAAAGCTCTTGGAGAAGTGATACGTCCTAACAGGCCTCATAGGTTAGAGAACAGGGGGAAAAAAAAAAAAAGTCATTTCTTCTCTAAAATAGAAGGTGAGCAAAATATCTGACTTCTTGCACATCCATTTAGGTATTTGCACAACCCAGCATCTCTTACTACTACACAGCTTGGCTACAAAACAGCTATTAAGCTATTTATGCTCACAATACCCCATGAGCTATGAACAAAATACCTTATTTTAGATTAAAATACAGAGAAAGGAAGAGAAATACCAAGAGACACATGGTCCCTGTAAAGCAACGACAGGACCAGGGACCAGCTCTCCAGTCCCAAACTGCAGCCATGGGGCCAATCCCTCCCATCTTCATCCCTGTCCCCTTTGGGACAGCCCAGTTGAGAGGGACCTAGATCTTCACAACCTCCCCCGCTCCAGGGACAGCAAAGAAGTCACCTCCAGGGTGACAAACAACCAGCCATGACCAGAGGAGATCAGAAATGGGAGCCCATGTGCTCCAGAGGTGCCCTCCAGCATCAAGCAATCAAAGCTGGAGATGTGCTCAGCTGGAGCCCCACAAATCCACCTGAGAAACTCAAAACTCAAGCTCAAGCCTTCAGCCCAACTTGGCCTGATCCAACTAGTGGCAAAAGTCTGATTGCGGCCGATGCCTGGATGTGGCATTTCATAAGTCTCAACAACTGGAACCTGAGATACTTCTGTCCTCTCGAACTGTTAAATATATCGTATCGGCAGCAACTGAGAGCTTTAGCATTCCTTCACAGTACCCACATTTTGGAAATATATAGCTGCTAAAGGGTTGATATGTGAAATGCTTCAGGCAGTAACCCAGTACCATTGTGAGGGAAGGAGGAAGAAACGCAGGAACCAAGGGAGAAAAAGAAACAAAACAAGGATTTATTCTCTCCTATATAGTTGCAGGGCTCTAAGGTCGATATTACAGATTGTATCTGGAGATGTCAGCAAGACAAGCTCTGCTCCAAGTGGTGATAAAAGTGAGATTTTTGACCATTTATTTTCTCCCCTGCCTTCCCTGGGAGCTGATGGCACACTACAGCAATAACGTGCTCTTTCCACTCCACTGTCAGGCAGGTCGGACACACGCCGGCTTCCTACAACGGTACTTAAGGAAGTGAGACAGAAGAACATCTTTAACATTAAGGATGTGAACAAACACTCCTTTAAATTTATATCTATGGTCTTTTAATGACCTTTTCGAGAACTGAGTAAGCCGCATTGATCGCTGCAGCTTCCGCCCGTGGGGAGGCAGTCTTATTAAAAAGCAATGACTCAAGCCCTCTGCTTAAAGGGGGAATTAGGATGTGCCGTGTGAAATACCACGAGGGCAACTTTCCTGTCTGCTGCGGCGAGTGACGGACCCAGGGTCAGAAATATAAAACCCTCTAATTCCTTTCCTGTTTTTACTGGGCAGGCTGGGCCGTTGAGTTAATCTTGCCGAGTCCCCCAGGCAAGGGACCTCTGCTTTCAGTTTGGGTGTTCCTGGTAAAACGTACAGGAAAAATTATACCTCTGGGGAGTCGTTTTCCACTCAGACCAAGGTGAGTTTAGAGGATCGTTGAATTTACAGAAGCAACGCGCGTGCCCTTGAGTGCCAGCAGAGCCGTAAGGGCCGAGACTGCCCCAACCACTCCTGTGCCCACTCTTGTAGGGCTTCGGCAGCTGAGGACATCTGAGGATGCAGAGAAAACAATCGAGGGAAAGCAATCATCTCTCCCTACTACAATGGCATATATGGGTTTTCTTCCTACTACAAATAACAGCAGGGAACAGTTTTATACAGCAAAGGCTTGTTCCCCGCAAAACGGGAAATATCCTTAAGGCTGATCCCTGCTTCTGCCCTATGAAAACACAAGAGGCCAGAAAGCAATGAAAGCAGACAGCGGTCCTGTTTTTTAAGGACAAGATGACAAGGTCTCAGGCATCCCCAATTACATGTCACGGACAATGTCACATGAAACAGGCAAACCCCACACCTCAAGTGGCCTCACGAAGGACCCATCTTTCTTTGACCTTAAATAGCCACCAAACCCTTGAGCCAAAAGTCAACATTTCATGGGCAGCTCTCTACAGCCCAGAATGAGCCCTGGCCTACCAGCAATTTCCCTCTGACACTGTCACCTCAGCTCCTTTTCACTAGCAAGAAACCTTTGCTGAGCAAAACAGGAAATCTGCTGGCAGCAATAGCAGTGACCCCAAATCTTCACTTGTTGCAATGCTTTGGATCAGCTGCTCAAGGTGGACTGAATACAACCACACACAGAAGAGCTGGAAGTCTGCACCATCTCCTGTCCTGTCCACAGGCTGGAGCTGTTCAGTCCATCCCCATGTACTGCTCACAGCCACTGAAACACCCAACATTACTTACAGAGGTCCTGAAATACCCCAAATATCCACTAATTCAGTGAAGAACTGCATCGCTCAGATGTGTTTAGAGCCTCCCAGTGCTAGGCACTGAACAAGGGCTCAATGCTTCTAGACCAGATGAGCCAACACTGCTCTCTTCCTTGCTGCTTACAGAGCGGGTCTTAGAATCATGGAATGGCTGAGATCGTAGGGAGTGGGTTGTGTTTCTGTGTACGGTTGGACTTGGTGGTCTTTCCAACCATAATAATTCTGTGATTCTGTTGGAAGGGACCTTAAAGACCATCCAGTTCCAATCCTGCTGCCCTGACCAGGGACACCTCCCATCAGATCAGGTTGCTCCAAGCCCCCTCCAACCTGGCCTTGAACCCCTGCAGGGATGGGGCAGCCACAGCTTCTCTGGGCAACCTGGGCCGGGGTCTCACCACCCTCACAGCAAAGAATTTCTTCCTGAGATCTCATCTAAATCTCTCCTCTTTCAGTTTAAAACCATTACCCCTTGCCCTGTGGCTCCCCTCCCTGATCAAGAGTCCCTCCCCAGCTTTCCTGAAGCACCTTCAGGGATTGGAAGGGGCCCTGAGGTCTCCCTGGCACCTTCTCTTCTCCAGGGTGAACCCTCCCAGCTCTTTCACCCTGTCATTGAACTGTTTTGGGTTTTACCTCTCAGCAAAGCCACCAGGTTGTCTACAGACTTCCCCATCCTCAGGGGCTCCAAAAGCAATTGATAAAGAGTAACCCAGAGATGAAGTCACTTTAGGACAACCCAAATAGACCTTCTCTCCAACACCCATCCCTTCTGTTGCATTGCCATTGACTGTACAGATATGACCGTTTTCTTCTTTTATCTCCTCTCTTGCACACGCTCTCCCTTGCCTTTCCTTTCCTTCTTTTAATAAAAATGGCATGAGAAGCACGGCAGAAGATAATGAAGAGAATTCCTGCCCGGCTCTGCACTTGGGAGAGAGGAGGGACGGGATGCTGTAAACAAAACAAGGACGTCAAAAATCCCGAGCTCTTGCGACGGGCTGTTTTTTCAGCTGCGGGGCCGATCTCTGGCTGTTTGCATAAGCCCAGCCACATGGCAGGTGCAAAGGCCTCAAAACAAGTCTCCGGCTCCTCTCCCAGCCACTGAGCTGACTCAGAAGACACAAATGCCAAAGAAGCAGCCTTGGAGAGGCTTTTTTCCCCATCCATGATGAGACAGGTGCCAGCAGGGGTGGTAGGTTTGCTCTGTGCCCTCCAGCTTTCTTATGATTTGTTGACAAGCAAATTAAACGGGGCAGTTGAAATACTAAATGAACGCTCATGGGACAGTGGGGACTCTACAGCAGATTTCTGCTCCCAAACCCAGCTGAAACCTGAACTGGGTATTGCTGAGGAAGAACGACCCGAGCGGACCTTCTCAGCTGAATACTCGGTGGGGTGGGGTTTGTAGCACGAGGCAGCTTTGCTCTCTGAAGCCCCAGGTGTCACCATGACAGTGCCCACACGCAACTTTTGCTTCTGATCGTATCAGGACGGCATTTGTACCATCACTTAAACCAATCTTCTTACTCTCTCAAGCCAAACTCTGGCAGGGGGTTGGACTACATGATCTCCAGAGGTCTTTTCCAACTCTTATCATTCTGAATTATCATAGAGGCCCCACATATTTGAAATCAAAGTCAAAGGCTGAGGGATCCAATCTATTAGGAAAAGGGAAATATCTTTTGCTCCATGAAATATTTCTACGAACCAAGGTCACCACCAGCTCTCATCATCACCACCAAATCAAACCAGGCCATTGGCCTGCAGCTCTGCTCTCGGTGGTGTAAACCTCAAGTCACTTTAGAGGCTTCAGCCTCCAAATACTCCAGGTTTAAACTGCTGCAGCTCAGGTGCCTGTGTGTCCCCCTGAGCCACAAACATGTGAGTTCGCCGTTCCAACCAGCTCCCTGCTGCACAAGATGGCCTGGCCCAGGACAACCCATCTGGCTGCAGCACCTCTGCTCTGAAACCCAGCGCCTGTTTAGGACTTGAAACCCATTTGGTCTTGAACATTTCCTCTTAACACAGACTGCTTTCTTCTGTCCTTCGTGCAAGAACCATAAGTTTCTCAAGTGGCAAACATATAGATATACGTGCAACTGATTAACTCCAGAAGACTTTGATATAATCGTCCAAGTATTTGCCCTGGTACCAATTTAAAACACAGTAGCACATTTAATATAAAAGAGAGTTTGCAGCCAAGGCCTTTAAGGTATTTCTTGGTTTTTTTTTTTTCTTTTGAGAAAAAAAAAACCTTAAATGTCAAGGCACAATTTTCTACTTTCATGTTTAAGCAACAAAAATTATGAATTTTTAAGGCGAATGGAAGATCTAAAGGAGGTTGAGTTACAAATCCTGGGATAAAGTAAACCCTAGAGGCCCAGGGCCTCACAGGGGTGTTTGTCCTGGACAGGCAATTTCACGGCAGCGCACAGGTTGAGTGTCGGAGCACCTGGTTGCTATTAGAAGCAGGGAAGGAGGGGGAAAATCCGTTGTGTTTGCTTCTCCACCGCTGCCATCAAACCCCAGGCTGAGATAGGAGTGCTCCTAGGCTGAGATGGGAGTGCTCCTCAACATGAAGCTCAGATACGGCTGCCACAGGAGGGAAGGCTGTTACGCTGTGACTGAGGAAGGAAAGATCTGGGCCATGAAATGCAGAAAGCTCTATTCCCGACCAGTGGAAGCCAGCACTTCTCTGTTGATTTCAAGGGAACGGTGCCAACACCCACCACCTGAGGACACTGCTCTGGTGTACTGGCATGGCAGGGGGAAAACAGTAACACAATGGGCAGGCAGGTTAGGACAGGTTAATTGCTCTAAAGGCCATCTCATCACTGGCAAACCTTTGCCTGTTGCATCATGCCTCTGGATGAGCACTGCCCAATTACTCACACCGTTAACGACATTCCAGTTGTGCCATGGATTCTCCATGCCAGACCACCAGTGGTAGCATCCACGCAGGCTCCAGTGCTAATCTGGACCACACCACAGAAGAAATACCCGACACAAACCGTGCATGGGGTCTGGGACCCCCGCTACCATCTCTCAGCTTCTGCATGGTGATTGTTCAGTGCTGGGGCTGGAAGCATTTCGGCTGGTACCCTCTTTGCCAGTCTCGGTTCTCCCCATGGACAGAAGGCTCTTCCCAATTTAGGGTCATCAACTTGGCAGAATAACGTTCTTCAGGTTCTTTGGATCCAGACCTGACCTCTAGGATTTCCTTTAAACAGGTCGGAGGCAAAACTAGATTTTCAGAACTTAATACCCTCCCATTTCCATGTAATCCCACCAAAATGGTAAACAGAGCCATGGGAGCAGCCACTCGTAGCGCCTGATCCAAAGGCTCCTGAAGGCAGTGGAAGTTATTATGTGCATTTTCAGCAGGGCTTAGATCAGTCCCCAAGCGAACACAGATGTTTGCAGTTTTCTCTGGTTTCACCTCCACCATCCCTCCTCGCCGAAACTCTGCTTTGGAGGGTGAGGGTGCGGGGGCCGTGGCACGGGCGGAGAGAGGGAGCACCTATGGATGCGTTGTATTTGCGGCCGAGAGACGTATGTGCTCTGACGCACGCCGCGGAGCAGAGCACGGCGTGATGGGCGAGGAGATGAGGTGACTATTCCAAAGGAACATTTTGTCATTTCCCTCCTTAGGGGCTCTGTGTTTTGCCTTAAGCCACTTCAGATTATGAGAAATCCTACTAGCTGATCTCCAGTGGGACCTTTAATGGTTTAATAACTGAACATTACTGAAGATATTTCCACTAGCCTCTTTCTAAAATCCCATCATGAGCTAATTTCCTCTATTGTCATTACATCTGCAACTGGTCTTACATTTAAAAAAAAAATCTGTACCACTGTGAATAAATGATCTGGTTTAGTGCACTGAGCTCTCAGGGCCAGTATTTTTAGTCCTGGCTGATAATTGGGGGTGTCCAATTCCAGGCGCCCTCTCTGGGGTCCAATTTGCAGAGAAGAATGAGGTTTATTTCCACCTTGCCCTTCCTACCACAAAAGGCTCCAGGAAAATGCTGGAATTGGGACATCAGCACAGAGATGCCCAACATCCTTGTATATTTAAGAAGACCCTGGCCATGAGGACTGAGACCGAGTCTGGATGAAGCAATCTCTCGATGGATGGGGGCCATGCGATGCTACACCTAAAAGGCTTCTGTCTTGTCTGTCGCTGTATCCAACAAGGTCCTAAGGACGGCACGGGGGTTTCAGTGCTACTGCAGCCTTGTTTTCAAAGACTTGCCTCTTTGAGCGTAGCTCCAAATTTAACAGAGGCTTGGAATTTATTTCCCAGGAAAGTATATTAAAATGAAATGCCCAGGAAATGATCAGGCCAATAGTTCAGTAAAAGTAGCTGAAAAAAAGCTGTACTGGCTGACGCTGCTGATAAAAAGGTAGGTAACACATTTCTGCTTCTTCTGCGGTATTTGAGGCTCACTCCAAGTTTTACAAGAGAGTTATTTTTAAATTGTTGCATAACACATGTCTGTCCAATATTTCTTTCCTCAATCAAGCAAAGAAAATGCATTTGTTATTCCTGGGAGATTTCTGGTGCTTCTTATCTTATTTGGAGCCCAAAATAAAGATGCACACAAGAAGGCAAACATCAGAGAGAAATTATTATCCATGAGATAATGCACAGCCTAATTTACCACATATCTGAGACTGTTTCACCTGCAATAAATTATTTTGCCCAGCAGGAAAAGTCCTGTTTGACCTTCATTTGTTGTTTTTTTTAATCCCGCAGCTGAAATCTCTGCTACAACTTCTAGGTCGCGAGTTCAAATTCCACGCTGGCTGGGAGCGATTAAGTATATCAATTTCTAATAGTATCTATTTGGTTAATAACAGGGTAGCAGTTAACGGTCGCTTTTTCAGGGACACTCGCGTGAGGCTAAGTTGTAGTCTTCAAGTCTGATCTCTCTGTGTATCGCCCAAGAGGTACATTGGAGACGTGAATCCCGCGCAGTCCCCAGGGAGTCCCTGGCTGGGGCAGAGCCAATCCCGAAGCACAGTGCCATTGCCCAAACAGGCCAGTCCCTCTTTCCTGGCTCTTCCCATGCTCTCGAGTCATTTCTTTGAGAGAGGGGGTTTCTTCAGAGCAATCCCACCCTTCTAAGGTAGACCAAGGCTGAAAAATTTCCTCTGGGCTGCCCTGTCTTGGAATCACAAGCCCATAAAGACGCAAACCCGCCCTTACTACCTTATTCTTGCATCATGTGCGGCCGAGCCAGAACAGGAGCTACAGATTCTGTCAAGTGCCAGCTATAGTTACAGCCTTACGTAAGAAACCGCAACAGCGAAGAATCACACATCTATCACTACAGCTGGCACCAAATGGCATCTCTGCACAGGCTTAGCAGCAAAGCTGCCTACTGAATGGGCACAGCCCCGCAGGTTGTTCTTTCTCTTCTCCGGGGCAGGGTGAAGGCAATTTGGCAAAGGGTGGTAAGGGGAAAAAATTGCTTTACCTGTTCTGTGTGTGGGGTCAGGAAGCAGGTTTTATTCTTTCACAAAGATAACCTGACACCTTCAACGAAGAAAGCAAGAAAGAAGGAAAGCCATCAGAATGTGACTTCCAGCTGTCAGGTCCCATCAGCCACGTGGAGACGTAAAATCCCCGAGAGCAGCGGCACCGCCGGCCTCTAACATTTAATTGGGAGCTTTTTCAAAGAAGGCACCTGGCATATTTCTTCTGTAAAACACCCTGCAAGCTACTGGCAGCTATAAATAATAACAACTGCTACCTCGATATTTAGCAGCCCAACATATGCGAAGGAAAGATGTGGGACAGGAGATGGAGAAGCAGTTTTCCTCCTCCTGGCTGAGTGAGCCCGCGGTGTAGAGCAGGAGTGCACACTCCTACCTGGCACTGGGAGCAGAATCCATCATCCCTGATGCCCCGCTGCCCAGTCCCAGCTCCCCACTGCCAGCCAGAGGAGAGAGAAAGAAACGAACTTCCCCAGAGTAATGTTGGTGATGAAGATGCTGCTGGATGGAGAATTCTCCATCCCACTAGCACGTTACCTCTGTTAGGGACAGATGAGCTTATAACCAGTTTCCACTCTCAGAAGGGCAGGTGTGGGACAGGTGATTGTCCTGTATTTTTCTCTTCTTTCATCATGGTAAGTTTCCAGGTTCCTGAAGCACAAAGAGGGCAATCAATACTGGCTGCACAAGGAGGGAGCTGACGTCAGGGCAGCATGAAGACAGAGGGTGCTTGCTACAGATCTCCAGCACCTCTGCTGTGCTGCAGGGCTGCTGCGTGGTCCTACACCAGCTGGAGATTAAAAAACTGGCAAGCTCCAAGAGACTCAAAGCTCTTCACCGACACGGGGAGGCTTTCAGAGAGTAAAATCCACTAATCCAGCTGGGAAACTAGGGTCAGGGAGGAACAACCAAAACATTTACACCTTAATGCAAGGACTCTGGGTGAACAACCTGGCAAGAAACAGCAGTGCTAGTACCTGACACTGGAAATTATAGGGGTAAGAGAAACTTGGTGGACAGAAAGGTGTTTCCTTCTTGGGAAAGCTCAAAATAACCTTATCTGTGCAGCTCTGCAAACTAATCATAGGGAAGCTCTTAGGAATGAGCAAGAAAGCATGAAGAAGAGTAAATCTGTTCATGCTGAAGCTCGGTAAAAGTGTTTTTACTAGATTTGAGCTGTAAGCCTTCATATGGATACAGATAGGGATCTCTAATATGTTACTAGATAGAAATAATATGGAGAATTGTGTAATTACAGGAAAGAAACCTCCTAGATGCAGACTAGAGAACAAATGCTTTTAATAACAGCGGGTCTTTGATAGCGCTAGGAGTGAGAGCAGGCATCAAGGACTCAGGGACTCAACAAGAGATGATCCTGTTTTGCACTTACTTCTAGCAGCTGTAATAGGTTGAATTGAACGAGAAATTTGAATAGAAATGGAATTCTGTCTTTCGCTTTGAGGTCAACTATCAAACATCTCCTGCATAGAAAGATCTGAAACCCCAGAAGTCCAAACATCCACAGACAATACAGAATTGGTAAACAGGCTCAGCCAATGCTGAGAAAGATGGAGTTATAACATAGAAATTATTAATTTACAGGAGCGGATGTCTCAAAACGGTGCACATGTCGGTATAAGACAGTATTATGCATGTAGGACCAAGAAATTCAGAATAAGCTGGGAGCTTTTTATTGTGAGAGGGGAAGCAGCAGTTGGTTGTATTTATTTAATTGCAAGATGACTATGAAGCATCAGTGGGACATATCCACAAGAAAAGCATCTGAGGTCCTTGCCGCATCAAGGGAAGGCATTTCCAGGGTAGCTGGGTAAGTATTCATGCACACTGACATCTGGAATGCCGTACACAGCCCTAAAGCTTGTTGGGAATCCAGATGTGTAACATAATGGTATCACACGGACACCCTAGCAACTCTTACAGATAAATCTGGGCACGTAAAGTGCTTTCTTAACATTTCAGTCCTATCTTAGATACTCCCCAGTATTTCCTGGCATATCGAGAGAGGTTTGGCATGGCAACTGTGGAGGAGGGGTAAGCAGAAGATGGTGATAATATGGACTTCAGCTTTTGGTGTCAGGAGAACATCCACCCAGCGATCTGTATCTTGTTTGGGTGGAAATATGGTGTTAATTATCTTCATGACAGATGGATCTGGCAATTCATTTCAGCTGCTTTAGATCATACATTCCTCTGGCTGGTAGACCTTCAGAAAACAGAGAAATAGATGAAGGAAGGAATGCCATAATAAGGACAGATGTTGCCATGAAATTTTAGTGTTGCATTCAGCAGGGACTTCACTTTACATATCATGGTTGTGATGTTCATATTTTTCCAGCCCCAGTGTTCAGCTGGGTCTGTGTCATGTAAACGCAGTCTTCCTGTTGAGTTCTGGGGCTGAAAGGCACACCAATAATTGGCTGGAAGGAATTATTGCTCATTATGAATAATAGCCACTGCTGGTTCTCCAGCCTCTCTGCTTGTTCATACATGTAGGAATTTACCAAGTATTTCATATACATTCAGGCTGTTTTTCATCTCCTTCAACTACTCACCATCTGGGGTTTCGGAGAAGTCACTTATCACACGGCCTCCTGACTGGATACCAGGAACTAATGGCAAATGCATCAATAAGGTCCATTTTGAAAGAAACAATTGCTCTCAATAAAGCACGTGAAATGCTACGGACTCACGACCGGTGCCACAGCAGCTCTCCAGCAACCTGCAAGCCTCGTGATGGCAATTTCTCAGTCATTCTGCAGTCACTCCAAGAAGCTCCAGTGAGATCCACCCCCCCACCATCTCGGGTGGGCAGTTAAAACCCAGTAAATGACACAGACATTACAAACTTAGCACTGAATGGGACTCCTGATTCTAACAAAGTATTTTAAAATGTTGTACTTATTTAAACAACAACTGCACGCATACAATGACTGGTCCCTTCCAACGATTACCAAGCAACATGGAAGGTTTTGCCATAAAACACGGGTATAAAATAGCTAAAAGTAAGAAGAACATATTCCCTATATGAGAAAATCTCACTCCGTTTCTTTTTTCTTTTCTTGTCAAGTACAAGTGCACGATTTGTAGGTGTCACTTAGGTACTAAAGCTCTCATCAGTGAAGGAATGGCTCAGATGAGTATCTCACAGGACAGCTTCTTGCTTCTCAGTGATGTTCCACCCTGCACAACCAAAACTCGTTACTGGGGCTTTGCACTGGGATTCTTTATAAGGCTATTTAGTCGATGCCTAAGTCGAAGCTTACAGGTTAACACCACAAAAGTGACCTGATCCATAGCCATCCAAGAGGTTTTGAAGTTTCCTACAAGGTCTGTGGCAGAAAAGTTGGGAAATTTTCCAATTCTAGGAATTTTTTCTAGCTATTCTGACCACTTGCCAAAACTAACCTCGGCATCTCCTGGTTTAGATTTGGCCAGCACACCCGGCTGCTCGCCGCTTGCAAATTCGGCTACTGAGAGTGCAATGGGGAACACAGGCTGCTCACCCCAGACTGTCCCCGTGACACCCTCAGGAGAGCATCTCATTGAGGCCTCTCTCTTCTCACTGAGCTCTTAAAAAAAAAAATCAGTGGTTGCTACAAATGATTGCAAAGGCAATGATTACTCCAACTGCAATGACGTGATGGTAAAAGCAGGATAGTAAAGGCAAAGCGAGGGCAAAACAATTACCACATCCACCACCGTGACTCTCTCGCACGTTATTTCTAGAGAACAGCCAGAGTGTAACCCTCTACGTAAGAGCACAGTCCAAACTTTGGATTGAATTGTGAGCTGAGACTTTGAGATTTGCAGATGAGGCTCCTTCCTTATCAGGGGCTGCGGTGTGAAGACTCAGCAGTTCTGTGCTGCACCTGGCCTGACCTCTTTTCTTTCCCCACTGATTTATTTAGCTTTCTGCTCTCTTCCTGGGCTCTGACTCTCATTTTGTATCACAGACAGCAGCAATTCTGGCTGATCATACTCAGTGGAATCGAGTGTGGTCTCTGGAAGGTCCAAGGATAAGGTCCCGTCGCTTGGAGATGTTTGTTACCCTCAGCCAAGAGCTGAAATTAAAATTCAGCTGGAGCACAGAAGGTCTGGCATTATTTTGCATTTCTTAATAAAAGGTTTCCACCAGTGTAGCTATTTACCTTCCTCTGTGGAGCACCCAGTGCTGACTAGGCAAGGGCCATCCATTAAAGGCTGTCTCTCCTCTCAGCTTAAAGAGAAGATCCCTCTCTTTGATGGGAAGAAGGTAGGAGAAAAATTAATTTTTCTTTCAGCGTCTCCACACCTGGGGAAAGGATCTTGCTCAGAGATAACAGTGCAAGCAAATATTTTCTTTGGGAGAAAACGAGAAAGTGAAGATCAAGGTCAGAGGAGGCAAGAGTAAAGATATGTGACTGCCTTCAAAACAGCCTTCCATAGAACATGTTGGGGTGTCATTTTATTTCTTATGGAAAACATGCAAAAGCATAAAGGAGGGGTAACTGGCTTTGGGCTTCCAGAGAGATAAAGGGGTTGCACAGTCTGGTTGCACAGATACGCTGAATTCCAGCTGCACAGAATGAGACAGGCTGATGTGAACAGGTCGAGAGAGACTGCATTTACCTACCCACATGTAGGACCAGGGCCCAACACCTCAGACTTCCCTGAAGCATCTCCCCTTCCCTCCTGCTTATGGAGCACAAGGACTGTAGCTACTCTTTGCACAAGGTGCTAACGGAAAAGTCATCTTGCTTTTGCTGCTCCCGCATAACCACAACCCCCCGCACAGCTCCAACACGATTGCTGCGTCTCAGGATGGAGAGGACACACAGCATCAGCCTACGGATCTGCATGAGCTCCGTCACCACAGGACAGGGCTCAGTGCTCTGCACACAGGCCTCTTAGGATAAAAAAAAATCCCCCCGCTTTTCAAGATATCCTGTCCAAGTCTTAAATCCAAAGCAACTACCTAAGAATCTGCATCTTTGACTCCTCACTCAGCAACCAAAAACTTTGTTTTCCAAGCATCTGATGGAAGCTCACCGGCAGGATTTTCCCTGCAGTCCCTGGAAAGACGCAGACGACCTGCGGCCAACTAGACTCGAAAGCTGGGTTAAGGTGCCTGTGCCAGCCTCCAGGAGCATCCCCTTCTGTCTACTGTTCTCAGGAAGAGCCCCAGAAAGACTAACGTAGGTTTTTCTGTCTGCTTTTCGGCTGGCTGTGTAGCTAGGTGAGACACGCAGAGAGGTACAGTAACGTTACCCCATGTGAGTTGTTCAGTGACGCACAGGAAAATTCTCATTAATCCCCGGCTACTGATTTAATTATTAGAGCACCCTTTCACTACAGCTGGCTATAAACTAGAAGTCACCCACAAAACCATAATATAAGACAAGGGAATAGAACTCAGAATGCAAGTTACATTTTTGGACCTTTTTTTTTTTTTTCTTCACATTTTGTTATGATCTCAAAACTGGACCTGATTCTGTGGGAACTTGTGCTAAGGTATGCAAATACTTCAAACCAAACCAGTCCCATTTTCCAATGGGAGTGGGCCAGGTTTCTGGCAAAGATGCTTTCACAGCAAAACCATGGGAAAATTCCCCGTTTTCCATGTTTCCAATATGCCAATATTCATCTCATGCTAAGTGCCAGCAATTGCTGGAACAAGGCTACAACCCCAGAAAGCACTTAAGCACTTGCTTAACTTTCAGCACATGTGTAACCTCAGTGATGTCTTGGGGTTTTGCTTTTATATTCACTATTGTTAGTTACCTTGAATTTTTAAATCCATAGGGACATTTTGCATCTTCTGAGCTGTATAATTGGGCCATGAAAGGGATGGTAGCTCATGATTACCGAATTGTTAATTAATCATTTTTATTATATTTAAATATGCTTTAGAAGACCATAATGATGTATGCTTCCTTGATATTAGCTGTACTAATTAGATCATCTTTTCTAAATTGGAGTGCAGTTTTCTTAGCAGGTTTCCTTTTATCTGGTGTTCATTTTTCAAAAGAGCTTCATGTTGTTCCCACAGAAGAGTGAATCATTTCCAGGGAATCATCTTATGCAAAAGATGTTTTTTCTTCCTGCTGTAGAATGCCTAAGGGTAAATCATAGATCTTCTGAAATTGTTAAATATTTTGAAGTTGGACTTTCCTCAACAATCACACGTTCCTTGACAGGATGAACAGAACCGCACCTGGGATGAAACTTAGTCCCTGCAACAACCTAGCACGTTTGGCAGGTTCGCTGTGTTAGAAAGATGCTGCCCCACCATAAGTTGTTTTAGTGACACATGAAAGCAGAAAATTACGTTGGTTGAAGCACAATTCTGTACCTGATCGTGGAAGTGTATTTTTTTGCATCCTTTCTTTAGCAATTAATTGGTGCTCCAGCACCGAAAGCCCTTCTGTCTCCTTCTCCATCAAAAAATTACTTTCAAAAGATTTCTAAGGAAATGATGAACTGTGTCACTCCAGAGGTTATCTTAAACATTTAACTTATCACAGCTCAGGTAGTTTGCAATATCCTTTCTAGTTAAGGAAAGCCAGAATTTCATGTCTTTGCACAACCAGCCCAGAAATTTCTCAGGCTGTATCACCTGAGTGGGATTTTCCTGGTTCCAGAGACAAACTATGAGAATATCTTCTCTTGCTAATGCTTTGTACATCTATCCAGTGTCAAAATCCTAACATTCAACTGTGATGCTGGACATCAACAAGATGAGAAGACCAGGTTATTGTTTTTCTCTGAACAAGCCTACCCAGCTCTCTGGAAAGCAGTACTTACGTGTCGACGAATCTCCTGCTGAGGTTTGAGATGACCACTGGAGATCCAGACTGGAAAGGAGGCTCCCGCACCACTTTGTACTGGATGGGTTTGCAGTCTGCACACAGCGTGCTGTGGGGCACGGAGCTCAGCATGGCAGCATCAATTTCCAGGTGCTCATCCAGAGTGTAGATCTGGATCCCATACACCTCCTCGCCCACTTGTCCCGCATCCAGCTTTATGGTCAATGGGATGTCGCAGAAGACGTTCTGTGGACCGAGAGATATGTTCTTCCCACTGATAGTGAGCAACTTGATGTCATTCACTGCTCCGCTGGAGTCCCAGTCTGGGGAAACAAAGGTCACCCAGACTGTGAGGGACTCTGGAGTCAGGGGATAACGAAACTCCAGCTGCAGGTAGCAGCCCTGAGGCTCGGGACAGGCCGGGGGCACCGTGTGTTGGTTGACTGCCGAGTTGGGACTCCATGTTCTGACACTGGATTTACAAGGCTGCTCAACGTCAGGGTGCCCTGGAAAGAAAGAAGGAAGCAACAACAGGGCACAAAAAAAAAGTTAGAGAACAGGGATTATCACAGTCATCAGTCTTGGAATACAAACTGGTGGCATATCTGTCCAGGAAACTAATTATTTACTTGAGTAGAACAGGCATGGCCAGCACGGAGGGGAGGAATGTAACTCCAACATCTCCTGGCTGGGCCAAAGAGATGCAAACCCAGTTTCAGTGCCCAGCTGGACGGGACAACACACACTGTGCCAACGTGTCTGGTCCTCTATTTCCTATTTCTAGCACCTTACCCTGTGCCAAGAGATGATGCTGTTTTCTACCCCTTCCACTTGGCACTTTACCTGAAAAACGGTCCCTTTGCCTTCAGTTCACCTCTGTGCTCCTACTTATTTCCCTCGCCTCTCACTCTAAAATATAACCTTTTTCTCTTAAAGAGAAAGACAAGAAAAGAGCTTTAGTTGGTTCCAAGAAGCTGTTGAGGGGCAGCTCCTATATTGGCCACTTCCAGGCCAATCGAGCACATTGTGTAAGACCTCTCCTTTTGGAGGCACATGGAGCACAGGTCTGAGCTGGCTCTTTGCGCTCGTGGTGATGAAACAACAGGCACTTGTACTTTTACGTTTCTCACCGTTGGCTATGTTCAACTACATGGGAGGTATTACTAAAAACTAATGAAAGCCACAATGCTCGCTGGGTTCCCAAATACTATGGTAACATTACAATTTGGCACAGAGACACGGACTGCAAGATCCAGAGAGGTCAGATGGGTGGAACAGTTGGTAACAGAATCCAGTGAGAGCTATAAATTCCCTCTTCCTTCCCAAATAATGACACAAAAAGGGAGCAAGCAGGACAGAGAGAAGGCAAAGAAAGAAGAAAGGGAAAAGTAAAGATAAAGAAAGGTAACGAGAGGAGAGAAATGGAAAAGGCAGAGGGGAAAAAAAAAGAGAGAGCACAGCTGTTTGCAACCGAGGAAGAAAGCAAGATAAAGCACTGGGCAAACATGAACAAACAGGACATCACTACTAATTTAAAGAGAAAAGGGTAACGTGTGAAGGTTATTCTTATTGTCTGTGATCCAATGAAGTGTTAGAAATGTGCCTCTTCTGTCAAGGATAAACAGCACAGGGATTTCTCCTGTTCCTACCAAACAAACCCAGATTTCCTGGTATCTCCCCACAACCCAACACAATCGTCCTGCAGATGCAAAACCCCTAACGCTTCTCCTTCACCCATACACGCCCCACAGCCCTCCTCCTCCTCCTTCTCTCCTCTCCTCCTTGCATGTCACAGAGCAGCGGGAATGCCACGAACCTCAGCATCTGGATGAGACCACAACAGCGATATATTTTGAAGAAAGCCAGAGTTCCATTTTAACACGCTTGAGTTTTCCCCCCCCTGGCAGGCTTGCAAGCGCTGCGCATAATCATTCTGAGCAGCGTGTACCCCCTTTGACTCACGTTATCTCCCAACATTCGCTGCCGTCCCCACGTGCTTGGCCGGGCTCCTCGATGACTTTCGCACAGAGTCACTGTGAGCTCTTGCCCACAGCCCTAAGAAGGTAGTTTTTAACTCTTCTATCTCGGAGGGCTTTGGAGAGATTTGTGAATCTTATCACTGCCATCTCACAGACAGGAAAATGTAGGTGATTAATGGCTCACAACCCAGTACGTGTTCAAAAGCGGTCTCACTTGGGTTCCTGCAAATTCACCTCTGCCGGTTCAAGGGCTCTGTAGCACTTGAACAGGGAATAAATCAACATGTTTGGGTAGCTCAGGGTGTGATCCCCAGAGAGACATGAACTGAACACAGTCTCCAGGGACTTTAATGCAGATCATCAACCCCAAATGGGAGCCTGACTGTACCCATAGGCTACAAACCTCAATAAAGTTAAGATAAAGGGTCCCTTTCTTAAATATCAGATATTTCAACCTGGGTAAGAAACATGCACTTTATTGTGGAAGAGGATGGAAACCTTATTCCATATAGCTCTACATTTCTAGAGATGGGTAAATACTATGAAAATTACAAATATTTGTATATAAAAAGTAATGGTGTAGTAGTCGTTCTGCCCCTGTGCACCCAGTTATGAAATCCTTAAGCTTATCAGGTCACCAGCAAGACCAGTCATAGAACGGCAGCTCATACAGCATCGTGCCTTGCCTAACACGAACTGCTGATCATCCTGTTCGGGGAGCCCTGCCGGGATCATCAGCCTCTTGGGATGCAGCCACTCTCATAGCTACAACTCACCTGCCCCATTTCTCACATGCTCAAGGCAAAGGGATCATCCAGTAGGACCCTAAGGTCTCACTGAAACAATTCCACTTGCAAATACAGAACGGGTCGCTCTCAAGTGAAGTACTGTCCACTGGGACAGGCCAAACACTAGAGCAGCCTAAGGCAGAAGAGTTTTTACGATATTCAATCACTCCTTTTAGTCAATAGTGAGCCAGCCAGCAGGAACTGACTGATCTATGCATATATTGCACATTAAATAAAGGTTTGAACCAAATCACCTCCAATACATAAAAATCCCCTTTGACCAAGTTGTGGAGGTGCTGTAAGGTTTATTTATCTACTGAGGTTGCTGGTGAGGATTCCAGGCAGGTTAGACTCTTGCTTTGTGGTAAATCACAGAATCTTCACATAATCTTTATGGTTGGAAGGGAACTTTGAGATCAGAGTCCAACCATACAGACACACACAAAAAACCCCAACACCAAACTGCCCCCCCCCCCNGCAAACTAAACATGCCCAGTTCCCTCAGCCTCTCTTCATAGGACTTGTTCTCTAGATTCCTCACCAGCTTGGTGGCTCTCCTCTGGTCACGTTCCAGCACTTCACTGTCCTTCTTGTAAGTGAGGGGCCCAGAACTGAACCCAGGACTCGACGGGAGGACTCACCAGTGCCCAAGACAGAGGCACCATCACTTCCCTACTCTTGCTGGCCACCCTATTCCTGATACAAGCCAGGATGCTGTTGGCCTTCTCGGCCACTTGGGCACATTGTTGGCTCATGCTAAGCTGGCTGTCCACCAATACCCCAGGTCCTTCTCCTCCCTGAGCCTGTAGCGTTGCCTGGGGTTGTTGTGACCAAAATGCAGGACCCAGCACTTGACTCTATTACACCGCATCCCATTGGCCTTGGCCCAGTGATCCAGCTGTCCAGGTCCCTCTGTAGACCTTTCCTACCCTTAAGAATAAAGAGTAAATCCAAACTGCCTGATCTCCAGTGCCTTCCTACAACAGCTGCCAAGGAGCAAACTCCACTCGTGCAAGGGGCACAACCGGCTGAGAAAGAATCACAAAATATCTCAGCTGGGGGGTTGGACTGGTTGGATCCCACCATGCTGGGCACCAGGAAGGACACCGTCCCCACAGCAGTTTCTCAGTGGCCAGAGCTGGTGGGGTAACTGTGCAACACAACAACGCTGCGAGACCTCAGGGAAACAAAATCAGACCAACCAGAGCAGAGACACGTGAGAAATGTGGTTTTCTGGTAAGAGGCTGGATGAGTACTACGAAACATTTTCCATGAGCGTCGTCTCAAATTTTAAAATGAGTTCATTTTGGCCATGCTTGTGCCTCTTTTGTATTCACTTTCCATGAACACTCAGGCAGCGGAGATTTACACACATGAACGCCTGCAGAAAGCGAATTTAAAGCTTGCATGCTCGAGTACTCACAGATAGACAATTAAAGAAGCCAGACAATGATCTAACTGGGCTATTTGTAACTCAGACCAAGTGCAAGCAGGCAGAGATCCTGAACGTCAGGGAGTGTGGTAGTGATGACAGAAAATTACAAAGCAACAAATACCATACACTGGGTATATTTTCTACCCGAAAGTGGAGACAACTTATTAACGTAGTAAGAGGATAGGATTCCCAAATTTTCTTTCCAGAGCAATGGCACAGCAGCAACTGAATGAGGCAGATAAGGATCAGACTGCACCCTTCACAGTTAAGAACATGCAGGCACACACTGTAAGAAGAGGAAATTAAATGCAAAATGCAGCTGAGTAATAAATCTTAGAGGAGCTTAGTTTCTCTAGGAATGATGCCGCTGGCAAGACGTGTGAGATCTAGAAGTTTTCAAATCAGAGCTCGTTGGAGAAATTTTGATGGGACTGCGCATCTCCATGGAATACGCAGTTCTTTCAAAACCAAAACACTTTGTAAAATCGAGTTTATTTGTCCAAAATTTTATTCTGGAAGAGAAAATTGGAAGACAGTTCTAACAATATTGGAACATTGCGTTTTGACATTTTTGGAAGAAATCATTTCACTTTTGCACTTTGAACCACTTTTCATTTTGATATTAAAAGTTGCCTTTGCCCTAGATTATATTGTAAATGGCGACATTTTCAAATGTCATAATTTAATCGAAGTTCATGAAAGAGGAATTATATGAGCAAAACAAAACATTCTGGCCAGCCTCAAACACGTTTTGTTTTTAATTTTCCTACATGGAGAATTTCAAAAGTTTCAGGTTTTGTTCCAAATGAAACCAGGTTTCAAAGTCTTGTAATCCTTGGCAAAGTGGAAATTCCACCTTCCACCCTGTGCTGCTGCTGCTACCACAAGCCATCCAGACGTCACTAAACCTGTTTGCTGGACAATCCAGTCACCCTCGTAGCCGGAACGCCGCTTCCTGGGATGTGGCTCTTCAATACCATTCACCCAAGGGGTGGGCACCCTCCGCCCTGGCCCCTCAGATGTCCACCCTTGGGGGGTGAGTTGGAGTGAACCATAACCTCTGTTGGGCCCTCCTCACCCTGGGAGATGGGTACGTGGGGCAAAGGACACTTGTCCACACATCTCGTCCCATCGCGCAGAGGGGATGTGTCTTGCTGTACCTTAGGAAAAGGGAGGGCTCCTGGGTGCCACCACTGTGTATATCAGCACATGAGCTTACAAATAATCTTCCTTGTAGAATAAATTCCATATGCTCTGGCCACAAAACAGAGAAGCTCTTAATGTCAGGATGTATTTGTATATGAGTTTGCAAAATCCAGGGACTGTCCCACCTGCGTGGTCAGGGTGAAGCCTGAGCCCAGTGCGTGCTGCTCCCAAGGGAACAGCCTGTGATGGACAGGCTGAAATAATATTCTGCTCTTTCCAAACTGTAATTTGTGACTACTGACCTCTGTCTGGAGCCCAATCTTAAATATGCTTGTCCACATCCACCTACTTATGTCACGGAAGGTACATATGGAGGAGAATTAATGAGGGAGATCGAATGGCACCATAGGACCGGCTCTGACCACGCTCCCTCCAATGTGCTCTGGAGCAGAGCAGGAAGCACGACTTGCAAAACACCCTGAATTAGCCTGGGCTTGACGTAGTCACCCATGTTCATGCTGCAGAGCACCTGCCCAAAGGGCAACCTCCTTCCTGCCCGTCTGCCGGTGCAGCCCCTTGCCATTCAACGAAAGCCAAAGACAGCAGGAATCAGCCCCAAATAAAGAACATGCAATTCTTCACTCTGGGAGGTGGAGTAGAAGGAGTAACCAGCTCCCCTGAGGAGTTCATCTGGCAGATGTGAATGGGCAGCGCTCCTTAGCACTCTGCTGCTTTCTGAAATTCAGGTTCAACTCCCGGAATTCACTTAATTCATGGGCAGGGTCAGGACACAGGGGGCAAAACACAGGTATTTCAGCCCGTGGCTCTACTTCAGGGCACAGTGAACTCATCTGTCCTCTTCTGTTCGTGCTACGCACAGGTATAATGAGTAACTCTCTCCCAGATTTTCCCACTGCCTTTGTGGCTCTCGGCCTGCCTCCCCCCTCCCCGCCACCTCTTTGTCCCCAACCCTGTGACTCACCTTCTGCTTCCCGAGGGCTCCAGTGCCCCGAGGGATCGCAGGGCATGGGGGAAGAGGCGCTGAAGGCGTATTGCACCAGGACTCTTCCTTCCGCACACAGATCACATGCTGATCCCACTTCTCTAGGAGGCCAGGAAAACAGGAAAACACACCAACTTAGTAACAGCTGAATGAGCTGCTTATTCAACTATAGTAAAAGCCATAAGACTTAGAATTCAGTTCCACTTAACCCTCTTCTCACAGCACCGACAAGAATGTTTTCTGATGCTGACCTTCTGCAGGTTTGAGCTAACGGCCTTCATAGACAGCACCTGAGTCCTCCACCCAACACAAAACGACAGCAACCTGTGAAATCATGCACAGCTATATATATATACACACATATATACTTAATTTTTTGTTTCCTCTGCACTACAACTGGATCAAACCCTGACAAAAGAAAATACATGTTGCTTAGTGGTTAGAGCAGAGAAATCGGCCTCAGGAGATTTCACATCTATTTCTTTTCCCACCGTGGATTTATTGCTTGAACTTGTAGCATCTTAAGGAATGTGAAGGCCTCGAGTTTACTGGTGATTCGAGGAGAGGATAAAGTCCCAGGCTCTGAGAACATCAGACAGAGCTGCTCTGCAAAGCATGGCTTTGCCAAGTGTGCCAGGATCGGCTTTTGGAGGTGTCTCACAGCCCAGGTCGTTACAAGCCTGGAAAAGGGGTGGATTACAAACACTCAGAAAAGAACACACTCTGAATCCTTCTCACAGGGGAGCCTGGATTCGATACCTGGCAGCTTTGGCACCAGCGGATGGTTCTTTCTGAAGTGAAACATCTTATGACTCCAAGCCATCAGATGGCAGGACATGGCATCAAGAAAAGCACTTCACTGCCCAACACCAACATTACTTCACCTACACAATACATCCAGGACCAGCTGCTGTCAATAATGTACTATCAAGAGAAGTGGCTGAACAGAAAAACCCAGTTAAACACTGATTCACAAATATTTTTGCTAATACATACAAAAGATCAGGGTCTAAGCTGATGTAGACTGGAGTAACTCTAATAACTTCCATACCATTAGGCTGATTTTTATCAGCTGAGGATGCGACTGACACAGTTCGGCCCCATGTTCCTTCAGGTCACATAATGTGGAACCATATGACCCAGAATGTGTGGTTATTCATCCCACAAAGTTGCTTATTATTCATTGTTCTGCTTTAAGGAGCTTGGCCCACTTGAAAGGAAAAAACTAATTATCTTATAGATAAAATACACCTAGGGAAGTTTTAGTCAAACAATTTCTGCAGAACACACAGTGTACTCACTAAGCTACCCAAGCAAGTATGGATTGAGTCATCAATTATTATAATCAGCTATGCAAATTGTAACTACCTCCCCTTGCACGCTTTATTTCAGCGCTGCTCTGTGAGGGGTACCGTGATGCTCAGGCAGAAGTCATCCTGGCTCCTCAGTGAGGAGGATCTCCCTTCCCTTTGGTGTTAGGGACACGCTCAGCTGCTCCACAGCTCAGCATCTCCCTTTTGTTGACAGGGATCTATTTGAATGTCAGCTTTCTCTTGGCTTAATTAGGCGGAAGCAGAGATTGTCAGCAGGGAGGGGAGCTGTGATGGAATCAGTGGTAAAACTTGTATCCATGTCAGCACGGCCCACAGCCACCCCTGCACAAAGAGACGGGGGAGGATTGAAGTCACAGGCAGTGCAGAAAGAGGTGCACCTGCCGAAAACACCTGAAGAATAAAATGTGGTGACGGAGTAGAACAGAGAAGAGGGAGGTGAAGGTGCCCTCCTCTGCCTTGCATGATCTTTAACGCTGGTAATCAACACACTTGGGCACGCTGCGATTAATTCAGTCTTGGTGTCACTTCACCCACCTGCGCCTTTGACATGACGCTGCCTCCCTGCTGCATTTCTCAACTGTCTCTTTAGCAGTGGTTTAAGTGTCTAACTCAGCTTGCCTAAATAATAGATGCAAACAAATGCAGAATCCAGAATAAAAGGTACTGAGAAATCAAACTGTAGAATCATTACCACGCAGTCATTTTTCAGACACATCAGTCAGAAGTCCCTGCAATAATAATCTTTCAGTTTCTCTACAAAGAGACTCCTGCATTAGCGCTTGGTCCTGGATGAGGAGAGGGCTTTGAAAGCCAAGTTTCCACAATTAGGACTGCTTTTTACTCAAATTAGCAGCTATACAATTTCATCACAGGCTGCCATGGTGGAAAAAACTGTAGGCTTATGGACAAACATTTCCTTTTACCAGCAAGGACTTGGAGGTAAGAGAAATCACAAGGAGCATCATGTGGGAAAGGCTATGAGCAAACTTTCTCTTTTTACTTTTCCAATTTGGGAGCCAAACTCAACCCTGATGTAACTCCACTGGCTGAAAGGAGTTACACAGGGGATGACTCCTGGGTTACAGTTTTTGGTCTGCAGGCTCTGGCGCACAAACCCTACAAACAGCCACGAATGTCAGAACTAATTATGGAATCACATTTACAGCCTCATGAAAATCTAAGCCACATCCTTACACCTTATGCAGCCACTGACATCAAGACAAAATGAGCGTAAATTGGTTCAAAACACTATTAATTAGGAACGATAGCGTATCTGACACCTTATACACTGGTGCACATGACTCCCCAAAGTGCAAGGTAATGGAAAATCTAGACTTCTCTGTTTCCTAATAAGCCAAGTACTGGGGAAATTCCAGCTTATGAAGTTCAGAGTACACGAGGAATTCATTCCTACAGCATGATATTTCAGAAGTGGATTCAAAATCTAAAGATCACTAGTGAAAAACAGACAATTCTCTTCAGGGCCAGCACCAGTTCTGTGGGTTACTCAAACCCAGTCAAAATCTGTCATTGCTTTCAGGAAAGAGGGCCTGTTTTCAGGCTAAACACTATCTCCTTCCTTGAAATTTCAGAATTGGTGCTCTCCCCTCCCAGGCACTGAAAGTTTCCAGCAAGGTTTAAGCAAGCGATTATCAAGCCCAGCCATCTAGATGTGGGACACCGGACTGACCAAAATATTTGCTCGCTGAGAAGGAGATAGCATCAGATTCATGGAAATGAATACAGTCACCTCAATGAAAACTTGGAAGAGCAGATGCATTCAAAGTTTTCTGGCCAAGCGGAATTTGCCGTGGAGCCCTATTACAATCACTGTTTACATCCTGCCTCCGCATATCAAACAGGAGGCGCGTGAATGGATGCTCAGCGACAGCAGCCGAACGCATCTAATAGATGCAGCCAGGAAATGAATAAGAGTTTTCTTCTTCTCACTTGTTTTCACTTGTTTTGTTGGCTCTATTATTATTTTATTATTACATATTATTATACGTGTATGCGATATTTTTCATGCCCTTTTTTTTATTTTTTCTAATGGGAGGATGGAGAATGGGAAGTCTTCCAATCCCAATTCTTGTGCAGCAGCTACAAGAAGAAATGGTTGTTCTTGCTACATTTGATTATTGGAGATGTTCAGGAGCTCAAACACCTGCTGGAGTTTAGGTTCAAACACCTGCTGGAAAATTTCTGTGCAGGTAAATGACTCCCTAGAGCAATACAGCAGCCATCAATTAAATGACACTAAATAGGTAAGGAGGATCTGTCAGGAAGAATATTTTACTTGTGCGCACAGCTCTTGTAGCTGCTCTTGCCAGGGTGTGAGGACACAAGATAACCAACCCCAAATTCACAAGAACGATGGGTTAGCATTACTCTCTGTCACCAAATCCACATAATTAATCTGGTAATTTCTAGAACTGAGGCCCTACAAGAAACGCAAACAATACCATGACACCTGTGACAATGTCCCACCCAAGGAGGGAGAAGACACATAGTCTTTACTTCATCTCCCTTCAACCACAGACTGGTCAGAACTTCACCTCAGAGGCAGCCAGCCCAGAGTTACAATTTTAAAAGCAAGAGTAAATTTTCCCATCCTGATTTTGGCTAAGCGGAGGTCACTGCCCATACACAGCCCTAGAGAATGAAAGGGACAGAAGAGGAGCTTGCCTTACACTGAGTGCGCCTACAACTGTAATTTGGATCAGTTTTTGTGGTGAAACTCTTCATCTTCCCCCCTCGGAGCAGTCCTGGTCCCTGTTTTGCCTGAAACCAGAGCAGAGATGTGTCCAGGACCACACCTGATGTGCTCCAACCGCTGATGCCAGGAGGCCAGGCTGGAGCTAGGCTGAAACAACTGCCCCCAAGACCCCTACGGTGTTGACGTCAGGTCTTCATTAACAACTGTTTTGCGCTAGAGATCTACTTATATTGGGCCACAATACTTGCTAATGTAGCCAGAGCCATTCAGCCTTTTAAGGTCCTTTTACACTGTCAAAACATCATGGAAGGGGCCTCCGTGCATTAGAAACCAGGCCCAAGGCACTCAGCAGCTGAGTATCAGTCTTCTGTTTTTTACATGAATAGTCCCATTGAAGTGAATGAGTTTATTCATTCAAGTGAGGCAAGTAAAATTTGGGCCATGGTGTGCACTTTGTGTAAAAATATCTGCAAAGATTTACAGTATTCCCACACACAGATAAGATTATCCTCGGCCAATTTTACCTCCTCCTTGTCTTGCACAGTGACCCAATTTCACAAGCGGGTACAGGGAGGTATCTCCAAGCGAGCAGCGCCGGACACATCGGGACGGGGAGTTCTGCAGGCGAGCTCTTCCAGCATCAGTCACTAAAATACTACAATCGCGCTTGTTTTGGTTAATATATCAGAAATGTGGGCATGTTTTGGACAGGAGAGACTTCCGTGACATTTTTAAGCGGTCACAGCACCATTTCGGTATCTGTTAACATCAGGAATCTGACTTGAACAAGGAATTGGGCTCAAAGTATTTGAGGCTGTCTCTTTAAATCCCCTCAGTCATACTGAGCACGCGGATTGGAAAACCCAAAGGACTTTTCCCTTTTTTTTTTTTTTCCTAGAAAATCACTATTTATTTAACATATGATAACTCTGTTATGAAATTTTAGATTTAGCAGGCTATCCACTGTATGTTATTTAAGAAGCAACTAACTAGGGGTTATTAAGAACATATTGATTGAGTTATAAGAAATATGTAATAAAGACATATTTGGTTACGTAACAATTAACTCTGCATCAGTGTGTTTTAAGAGGCAGATGGTATTTATTTAACACATAGTAAGTATCTTCTGAAATCTAAATTAAATTGGAGAAACTTAATTTACCTAAAAATGATGAAAATTCTGAGTTAATTTTCAGAATTTCACCCAAGTCCTTTTCACACATAGCAAATAAAAGGATTCAGTTGCAAAACTGCAATTAAGGCAATCACCGCTCAGAGCACAAGACCTCTCTTTATCAGCTCCTAATACGATTTGATTACCCTCCTTGTATTAGTCTGCAATAAAGGTGGAAAGTCTCATCTGAGCAGAAAAGAACAGCCATCTGCCTACTGGGATAAAGCACAAGTTGCCCACTGGAACGGCCATGGTGTCCCAGCAGAGCTGGAAGGAGCTTCATCCCTGCTGGAGGCAGTGGTTTTCAAGGTGCTCTCACTGAACAAAGCAGCAGTTGCTGAGACAGCTCTTTGGGCACTAATATGCTTGTAAATTTGGCCTCCTGTGATACGTGCTGCTACAGTCCTAAAGGACACGCTGAGTTTGTTCTCTATAAAATAACAAAGCAAAAAGTGGAGAAGAAATGCCAACGGGGAAGGTGAGGTAATGGTAACGTGAGAAGGTCAATCATTTAAGAAGTTCTCTGCTAGGACTCCTGTAGCTCTTGCGGCTCATCCAAGCACTGCATAGAGTATCTAGATGAACCACCCGGTTGCTCAGATCATCCTGAGGTAGAGTTGCTCCAGCTACGAATGGCAAAGTGGTCCAGAGCCCTGAACTCAATTTGTGTTGATAGCAGGCAGCTGCACGCCCATCGGACACAAACACACGTACTCTGACTGACATGCTCTGCTTAGGGTGCAGGAGGACATCACTTGCACAATACTTAAGAGTTTAAGGTCTTTGACTCTGCCTTGCCCCTCAGACCTGCAGCTTGGGGAAGGAGTCGACACTGATCCCTCTCCCTGGCCACGCCACCTCCTTGCCCTGCAAGACTCCACTGCCCATAAGCTCTATGTCCCCACGGGAGCAGAAACAAGATTCACGTTGTCCTTGCAAAAGGAACGTGCAAGAGGAGGAGGCAGGACGTGCAGGCAGAGCTGAAGCCCACAGGTATTTGTGAGGAGCGAGTACAGCAGGAATCACAGGACCAGAACGGTTGATTGAAAATTCCTCCCATAACGTATGGAAAAAGATTTGCCCTTTACATGGCAAATCAATGGCCCTCAACCGAGTGCTACAGTCAGAGAAAAGAAGAGCAGAAAACAGATCAATAACCTCCTCGGTACGAACCAATTTAGGAAGGAGCCTTAACCCAGACTGAACACAGCACGTGACAAATCTGTGCTCCCGGAGCGGGGCCCCAGGTTGTTCCCTGATTTCTCTCCCCTTCCATTCAGCCCTGTGAGGGAGTGCAGAGCAGTGATCACCTTTCAAAAAAGTGCCCATCAATGGGGGGAAACCACTCCAGGGTGACCAAGGTGGAGGTCCGAGCCACGATCTGGGGGGCGATTGCGATGGGAGCCGGTTTCTTCACAGGCTGCCAGCTCTGATAGACCAGGTCCAGGTAGCAGTGCATCCTGGCCACTTGGTTGGGTGTGAAGGAGTCGGTGCAGTCATCATCTGAAATTAAAACAGAAGCCACATCAACCACGTGGGAGACAAGGTGGGGCAGGAGAAAGAATTATGACCTGGTGAACAGCAGCTTCTTGCACAGGATGAGCTCGTGCAGCACTCAAAAGTTAATGGCCTGTGGACAAATTACTGCAGACATCACTTGTGGAGGCAGGTGGAAGGAAACAAAAAGTTAAAAAGGAAAAAAAAATATCAATAAATGTTCTCTGCCTCTGGTCCAGGTTACATGTGAAGCACCTAGAGATCATCCCCACCTGAGACAGACAAGTGGAGATGAAGAAACAGAAAGCCTCAGTGCAGCACCTTCTGGTCAGAATCAGGGCTACCAGGGGACCTCTGGGCTTAAAAGAATTTCATGTCTGAAAGAATATCTGAGAGAGAGGATAAAAGGGCAAAGGATAGCTCCTGCTAGGGTAAAGCATTGATGGAGACTCATGCAAATTTTCTGCAATAGATTTTGACAGATCTCTTAATATGGAATAATTTTTTTAAAGTTCTTAGATTTTATAATGAAGAAATAAAAATGTTCTGAAAGATCAAATTTAAAAAATCATTAAAACACTGATTGAAAATGTAAACCTTTGTTGCAGTAAAATAACGTTATTTCTATTAAAGATTGCCCCCATTACCAGTATGATTCTAAGCCCTTTCGGAACTTTTCATAAACATTCTTGAGATTTCAAATTTTTTTCATTCAAAATGGAGAAATAATTTTGCTGGAGAACTTCCCATAAATATCCATTTCTCATTCCATCTGTTTTCCACAAACATGATTTGGCAACAAGAACACGTCTAGTGCCCTCCGAACACCAAACAACTTTACAGCTACAACGCCCCGGGAGAAGCAGAAAATTACTATTTCTCCATTGTGCAGATCACAGAAGGAATAAATATGTTGTGCAAAGGCACCCAGAAAAGCTATGCTGAAGAACCTAGTGCTAGCACTTTAACTATTCTTCTGGTGCTCTTCCCATCAGATGAAAAGCTCTTGAAAACCCAGTGTGTTTCTTCACATGTGCCTGCAGAGTTGCCAACCCAGTAAAGCCGAGTCCCACGCGGGCCCTCTGCACGCTGCTGCCGTGCAAGCAGCAATCACGGCTTCGCACGGGTCAAGTAATACTACGCTTTTCTGGGACGAAGCAGGTCACTGAAGGCTGCTCAGAGAGTTGGTTGCGTGCAAGTTGGCAGTTCAATATTGTAGCAGCGTTACTAGATAGATGCTCTGATGCCTTCACGTCCGTGCCCTGTGGAAGTCAAGAGGAACGAAAAAACCTAGGAATTTGTTCTAAAGAGAAGTGTGAATTTGCTGGCTAATTTAAAACCTCACCACATCTTCCCTGAGATGCAAGCTTCGGCCGGGATCCTGCTCAGATTACAACCCCAAATGCAGTCCTTACCACTGCAAGGACAAGTCAGCTCCCATGTTCTCTCTTAATTCCATGAGCAGGGAACCTCTCCTCATCAAACATGCACAGCAGAGAGACACACCACCAGCTTGGAAGTATCTACAAATCCCTGTGGGTATGCAAAAAGCTACTTTAATATGACATGGCTGGATTTCCTCAATAAGTATCGATGGTCTACCCCTGAGCATGCTGTAAAAGCCATAAATATTCTTCACGGAAGCCCAGAAGGAGACAAGGGCCCTTAATAGCCATCATAAAGGAACAATAAAATATATATAGGACAAAGCAGTGCGACAATGGCAGAAGAGAAAGATGACCTGCATTCTCAATCTGTGTGAACATCAGCACAGGCTATGTCCTGTGGGGAAGGGAGGAGAGCCGAGGTGTGTCCCCCTTGATTGCTCGCTTTTAAGAAAGGTTCAAGATCCTTAGATGAAGTAGTAATTAGAGAAACTCAAGAGACCTTGCTAGGATGATCATTCCAACCGAATTCAGAAGGAGAATTCCCGCTGATTTCATGAAGAGTCATCAAAAGGACTAACTTATCTTTTCATTTGGGAACACCATGGCTATTTGGACTTGTAAAAATAATTTAAAAGTCCAATTTCTCGTGCTTCTTGATCTTCTGGAGGTCATGACTTGTTACTTCAGGGAGAGAAGTTACCCTTTAAGTCTGTGCTTTGCTACAGAGCTGGGGGTAACCAGACAGATGGATGTTAGACAGAGACAGACAAACAGAGTATGGTCAAGCTGGATACAAGCAGCAAAATAGAAAGGAAAGAAAGGCAATGTTTAGAGCTGCATGCCCTCAACCTAGAGGTTTCAAAGGTATTTCTGCAGCAATTTGATATCTTGATATATTTTTATTCCACTGCAACAACAGAAAAGCAAACAGATTCATGCATGAACTCTAGAGATGCCTATCATGTTGTTTCACTTAATTTTTCAAGGAAAAAAAAAAATATGTTTTTGCTTGGAGCGCCGGTACGTATGGCTCCCAAGAGCAGATGGGTATCTCGGTGGTCTGCCCCTGTCCCAGCTCTGGAGAGAACCGGCAAGGCAGGTTGGCTTTGGAAGAAGAGACCCCCAGTGTTTTGAAAGCAGCACACTCCACCCCTCCTCACAGACACCCGGGCAGATTTGGCAGAGGGATGTTGTCACCTGAAGTGGCACTGACTAATTGCTGTGACGTTCCCAGGAGGTTGTATCGGGCAGGAAGGCTCCCTGCCCCACCGCTTGCACCAAAGTGCCCGACATGCTGCGGCGCTGACTCTGTGTGTGTGTATGCTTGTCCCCAAAAACACCCTCTAAACAAATAGAAAAATAAAGAGAAAACTAAGCATCACTTTTAGCTAGTGCCATGAAGGGCATAAAAGCATTTCTGTTATAAATCATTTCAATCCGTGCCCCAGATGACATCAAACACTTTGCTTCTCTACAGTTTTATTACAGAATAAGCACTCCTACGACCTTTTGAGTGGGCAATCTGTGGTTTTGCCTGGAGTATAAAGGTGCCCTTCGGTGGCTCTAAGTATATTGGTCACCTTTAAAATGTTGTTGATGCTGTCAGCTCCATGTCACAGACCTCCATCACAGCTAGACCCTGTGACCCAAAATAAGGGGAAATACGAGCCAAGGTATTCCCTGTTCCTTCTGGGAAATAACAGAAGAACCTTCAACTCCCCTTCAACTTCCAGGGGTGCAGCAAGGACTCCACGTCACCCTTGTCTGACGGGCAAGGGTCACAGGAGCTCCTGCTCTCTTTGCGTGATGCCCTACTGGTGGGGTCCCACGAACCAGCACCCCTGAGCACCCCAGCTGTGCCTACAGAAACCTGCAGAGTTATAACAGCAAAATCAGGCTTTTGCTTAATTAAACGGCTTATTCCTCTGGGGGAAGAGCCTCTGTGGAACCAGCACAGATACTGAGAATCTTTGCCCAGAAGAGCAATCCTGATCCAGGTACCATCCCAATGATGAAAGTCAGATGTGGGTGATTCCAGTGGAACCACACCGACTCCAAAGCAAACAATAAACACGGTGTTTGAATGGACACCCGGAAGGATCATTGGTGTCTCATTAGATGTCAACCTATCACGGGTTTATCCTACAGCCTTGGCGGTACCAATATTCACCTGATATTCAGAATCTCCTTGGGAGAGGGTAAATAATCTCTGAACTTGGGGTTTTCAAAGGAGATCCCACACATCGGGCATCCAGATGCCAGGGAAATAGGGTGGCAAATCTGCCAACTTTAGAAGCTGTTTTTTTAATGCTTATCCCATTTGTTCCCTCCCTCAAACCTTCTGTCTGGTCATCACATGAAACTATGTAAAATTGGGGAAAACTGGGAAAAAAAACAACAGGAGAACTAGAAGGGATTTCTCAGGCCGTCAGGTTTGATCCCTCATCAAGCCTGGTCCTGGACCAACGGACACACATCAGCATAAAGCCCCACATGAAAGGGACTGTAGAAATCAGAGGTAAAACTGCTACTCTTTGGTTTTGCCCAACCACAGACACCACCAGCAAACGGAAGAAACCCAATTACCTGCGTAGCTCATGAAGTTACTGAACGGTGTGTTTAGGAAACTATGAAAGCCACAAGTGTCATTGCCAGGTCCAGGATCCCCACACAACTTGTGCTTAGGAGCAGGGTTGGTGTCACTGCAGAGGTCCCCGGTCTCGAAGGAGGGCTCCGTTTCCATGCACGGATCGCTGCAGGAGAGGATCTCTGAGATTCCTCGGAAGACGTGATAGAGCCCCAGGCTGTGTCCGATTTCATGGATCATTGTGTGCGTGTGGCCAGGGATTCCATAGAAGGAGGGATTCAGCACAATGCCACCTGCAAGAGGAAAAGAAAACAGCTTCTGTGTTGCCCTTGTCCTCCCCAGAACAGCAAGAGAAAGGGAAAGGAAGACAATCCCAAGGGCAGATCTGCTGGCAGTTCATCGGATCCTCTACGGCACAGACTGCTTTTTGCACAATCAAGCACAGGTTTCATCTCACCCTAAATCTGGGGCTCTAAGGGTGAGGAATTGTGGGACAAAGCCCAATGTCCTAAACCAAAACCACAGTGACAATCGGTCTTTCGACTGAATATGCTCATTTTGGTTTGTTTGCTAACTTAGAGAAAAATCCTACATGCAAATTACTTCATACTACGCAATTTTAAACAACTGAATGTGCTTGAGGAGGATGCCTCTGCCCCAAGAAGTGTAAGCCGTGCATTTGATACCAAGAGTCAAACAAAACACACCTGGAGCACTCTCCGTGTATTACTCCCCAGGGTAAAGAAATTAGAGGAGCATATTAACTTCTAAAACCACCCTAAAAAACGGCAGTAGGTTGCGTTAATATTTGCAAACCAATGGCTGGACAAAGACAGCAGAATACACCCAAGGCTGGAACAGTTTTTGCAGGGTGTGCTCTGATGTACAGGCAGCTTTGAAGTGACTGTCAGAAACAGGCTCTGCTCATACGCTCAGACAAGCCCGGTTTGATCTGAACTGCAGGGTCCACTAATGAATATGCATGTCTAATGTGTCAGAAAACACGAAATCCTGGAATGTGATAATTCCAAAAGAGCTGCCTGGTTGTTAAATGTGCACAAAGCAAACCAACGGTGGTTTTTTTTTTGTTGTATGAATTATGGGATGTGTAGATAAGCAAACAGTAAATTAGTGAGGCTTTACAGTATATTGAATTAATCATAAGAATTATATTTTTAGCTCAGCTAGATAGATCTACCTTTGGATTTATGATACGCTTTGTATTGTCTTTATTTAGCTTGTTGACCTCAACTTTTCCAAGCCTTTTATTTAAAACTGTTTGTTTAAAACTGTTTAAAACTGCCTACCATGAGAACGGGAGACTGCTTTGTAAAAGTTATAGTGGGAAAATAAATCTTGGATATGGTATACTAATAATTTGGTGACAATGAGGAGAGAAAAGGTTTTGGCAGGAGGAACTTTATCAGTGACTGTAGCGCAGGGAAGATGAGATCACCAGGTTCTGGCGCCCCATAGATTCTTCCTTCTTGTCTGCCTGGAGACTTGGTTGCAACAACCATGGAATTAGAGGAAAATAAGACCAAGAAGATCTTAAGAAGTCATCTAAATTCCACTCTCAAACAACACAGGACCAATTAGGTCTATACCATCCCTCACACATATTGGCCTAACTTCTCTTTACAACCCCTGATGACACGACTGCCCCAGCAATCAATTCAGCACTCAGTATCCTTACAGCTGCAAGGATTTAACTCACATTTAATCTGAATTGATTTTCTGGCAATTTAAGTTCATGACTTCAAGTCCTGCCTCACACGGATACGAAGAACAGAAGATTCTCCTCCCCTTTCATCAGCTTTTATGAGATTGTCATCATCCTCACTTTAGGCTCTTTTCCTTCTGTCTGACTAACTGTAATCCATCCAACCTTTCCTTGCAGTTCAACCCTTTTTCTCGATCTCCCTGACGGTTGTTCTCCTTTGGTTTTCACCAGTTGTGTCACGTTTTCCTCCAAGCACCATGTCCAAACACAATACAGTATTCCAGCTGAAATTCTGTCAATGCTGAAGAGAGAGGAAGCACTGCTTTGGGTGTCCTGCAAGGACACGAGCCCACATAGCGACAGAGGACAGACTTGTCCTGGTGCATGGGCACGTGTGACTACACACACATGGTAGAGAGGAGTCACTGGGCACGTACAAATACATAAATACACAGGATGCCCAGAGAGTTTGTGGCTGCTCCATCCCTGGAAGTGTTCAAGGCCAGGCTGGATGGGGTTTTGAGCAACCTGGTCTGGTGGGAGGTGTCCCTGCCCAGGGCAGGGGGGTTGGAACTCGATGATCTTTAAGGTCCCTTCCAACCCACGCCGTTCTATGATTCTATATAGTACTAAAAAAATGAACTGCAAATTTAAAGGTAGACATGAAAGAGTGAAAAAAATCAGTCATGCTGCAACATCACACCTATTATGCCACACGCAGCACCTGCACATCCTCCTCACGGCACTGAACTGGTCCTTACACTCGCTCCCCACAGGCCCAATTAATTGTCTACAGACCTACCAGTACGCAACCCCCACGTTCCTTGTATCTCTCTCTCCCATTTCATACAATACACGCTCTGAACCCTTTGGTGCTGGAGGTCTACCCGTGCAGAGCCATTTACACCCAGAGAGCACCCTGCAATGTTGTTTTCTGGGGGTCTCTTTCCCAAAGATACTTCCAGGATTTGTTTTCCAATGGCAGGAATATTGGTGAAATTCCTCAGCAGGACGTGCCTTCAAAATAAAGGCTGGGTAAATGGTTCTGGCATCGGAGAGCCCTGAGGCAGCTGGAGAGGGAGATTTTATTTTTGCCTTTGTTGAAAATTTATATTTTTCACAGCTGTCAAGAATCTAAATCAATTGCAGTTTTACAGAAAAGATAAACTCCCTCACCCAGACAATCTCTATCCCAGCCTTTAGATCTGCACCACAGGACATATTTCATATTTTTTATTAAGTACATATTGGATTTATAGAAGAGAGTAAAAAAGATTAAAGATGAATTCTTACAGACCAAGCACAGGTCTGGGAGGGCTAGTATGACAGGAAATTATGGGCATTATTTATTTATTTTTACTTTTTTTCCACTGCAAGTCAACTTTAAACTGTTGGGTAATGTCTTTTTTTCTCGTGAGATCTTTTTTTTTTTTTTTTTTTTTCAATGAATTCTGTCAATACACTGCAGGAGCTGAATTTAAATTGTTTTGCTCAGGCATGATGTTGACAATTAGCTTAACGAAGTGACAGAAGAACTCATCAGGGCTTTGGGTGAGCCCCAGCCCTCTTGCAGAAGGTTCTTCTTGGCGCTCTGGAGCTCTCCCCTTGTTCTCTGCTCCCTTCCATGGCAACACCAAGGGAAGCTGTGAAAATACTCATTTAGGGAAGGATCAGCTATATTGCAGCCTTATTTCAGTCCAGCAGTGGCATTAGGGCTGATGTTTCCCACCAGCATCTCACACTGTTGCACAACCAGAAACAAATAGAGTGACCGTGGGGCTAATGCAGGAGAAGGGGGTTGTGGTGCTAAAAAGTGATGGAAATCACATCAGTGTAGGTGCTGGTTCATGCTGGGGTTAATATCTACCTTTGCTTTTGCCAGGAGATGCCATGGGGAATGCTCACTGGCAGGCCCTTCGCATTTGGGTGCTCCCAGCAGGAGCCCGTGGAGATGGGGCTGGAGGAGAGTCAAGATTGGAAGTGGCTCCACTTCCAGCCCAGCTCTGCAGGAGACTGGACATGTGTCAGCAGCGGTCCTTGGGAAGGGAAGTTTGCTCACGCTTCTTGCAGAGCAGCTGCGGAGCTGGATGTCGTAATAAAATGTTTACTAACTGAAGTAGGGCAGCCAGCTCCAACGGCTTGGCCTGACCATGGAGCCTCTCTCAGCTATGGAGACAGGTGACTACAAAGAGATATTAACATCTCGTGTTTGTGGTAATGTATTTTTTTTAAGATGGAAAAGCCTCCCTGACTGATGGCTCAAGTTGTAGCTCAGCTCTCATCGTTCAGAATAAAAACCACAATATTTTGCTCTGCCTGTATAGGTTTACATTTGCCATATCTTTTCTGGTTTGCACAACGTGAGGTTGGGCAATATAAAAACTGGGTCTGGAAAAGCTGAAGCAATATCTGGAAAACTTGTGAGAATTCCTGCTCTTATAAGATGACCAGATCAGGTTTGCTGCCCGAGGGTGGTTTGTGCAGTAAAGTAGATCCAGACTCACCCAGTGCCTCCTGAACCTTGCGAGGTTCATCTGGCATTTTGCAAGGAGCACAGGTTCAGTGGCCACTGCAGGTGCCAGGGCAAAGAGTCACCTGGGAGGTTGGCCGGCTCTGTCTGGAACCCTGGGTTCCAGCAGCCACATCCTGGCTCTGAGATGTGCAAGGCAATCCATGGGGTGGTGAACTCACCCCAGTTCCACCCAAACGAACATCAGAAATGCAATCTCTCAGCAATTTGCTCTTTTGAACGTTGGCAGACAAAAATAGCAACAAATGTTAACTATAGTCTGGGAGGACAATTAATTGAACACTAAGTAATGAACTAGGGATCAGAATGTAATGGGATAAGGGTAAAAATTCCCTTCTGTCTAGCATCCCCCCACCTATTCCCCCCAATCCTCTTTGCAAAGTGCTCCCATGGAGAGAATGCCCTGCAAAGTAGCTTCACTTAAAAGGTGAAATACTTTCAGCTTGACATCATCTACAAATACCATAATATGCTTTGGGTTTATAACCTAATATTTTCCTGGTTGTGAGCCAGTATCTGGGAATCGTGAAATACTTTTTTTCCCCTGACTATATATTAGAGGAATGATAAGAAATCAGAACAGAGCTTAACGCATATTTGTCTTTCCTTCTTAGCGCCTCAAAAGAATGCTTTACAAAGAAGAAACATCTTTATCACTCACCTAGATGCATCAAGGCTTCCTTGTCCCAGGGCCAAGTTGCCACTCCAGCCAGCTCTTCCTCAGAGGAGTTGGCAAAGAAGATGTTGAGGTGCGTGGATCCATCCAGCTTGAGAATGTTCTTTAGTTCATTGACATCTAAGTACGCCCTGTAGAAAAAGAAAAGCTTTTTTTCTCTTTCTTTTTTCTAAAGGTGACACAAAAAGCAACAAAGCATTGAAGAAGTGCTGCAATCCCCACAAAGATCTTGTAATATCCTGCATATCAGGTACCTGAAATATTTTAATAACCCACTCCCAAATTTCAATTACTTTGCATTCACATAGTGAATCTCATCTGAGGACTTCAGGCCCTTGATTATCTGAGGCCACAAAATCCAAGGTAAATACATAAAGCTGTCCACATTCCTAAGATAAGTATAGGAATCTATTAGGAATGTAATTAATGCATTATTATGGTCAGTAAATCTTTTTATACTGGCAGTTACCTTGCACATTTCCTCTAAGCTGTTTATTGTTGTTACGTCTAATTTTCCGTCACAATAACAAGTTTCCCACCTTCAGGCTGACGCAACGACTAGCGCCCGCTCACCAAGTCACTCCTTCAGCACTCCCACCGAGATGCACATGGTCTAACCCAGACACAGGACAGCTGTTTTGAGAATCGTTACTTCCAGTGAGTGAAGTTGTGCCAAGAGATCTCCTTGCACAAGATCTCCACAGGAGTGGTATTCCACCATGGAATAAATCCCTAAGGCTCCCTAGGCCCCCCCTTCCCCAGGTGAGCAGCATTTCTTCTTAGATTTTGGGATGTCTGGAGGTCACAAAGCATCCTCCTTGCAGGCAAGCAAAGTCAATCCCTTAAGCTTGATGGCTGTTGAGAGTACTTTCTGTACTCCTTCAAAGGAGTAGACTTGGTCAATACCGCAATACAGGAGCTACTGCCGAAATGTGTACGATGGTGTCCCACTGCTTTCAGTGGCACCACAACAGCCTACCTCAGAGTAAAGTGAAGCATAAGAGTAAACCCATTGGGGCTCCGTTTCCACCTCACATTGTCTTTTGATATGAAGTGCTGTGCTAACCCAAGATCTAAAACATGGACAGGTTGTACTGTCTTCACCTGATGGACAGAAGCAACAGAGGGAGAGTTCTGTTGACCAGCTTGTCAACAGATGCTGTGATCAGCACAGCTGACCAGCTTGTAAGGGAAGGACACCGTGATGGTCTTGAGCAGGTTGACTCCTGCTTCCTAAAGTCCCCCTTTCCATATGTGTACAGGCTCATGTAGCTCTCACAAACCAAACACGCTCACATTCAGTAAGGAGGGTTCCTCGCATACTTTGCAAGGCTTTCGTTCCCAGAAGGGTAAAGAAAAAATAGGGGAGCTGGCTCAGCACCAAGATCTTTCTGTCCTTCCCTGGAGGACTCCCCAATGGAAAACACATTCATATTTCCACAATAGCTTCCCCTGCCACTTGCTGAAGTCATTGCCTCCAAAATAGTTCATGGCTGGGTGTCCCCAGGCCCTCGCTGACTCATGGAGGAAGACGTGCTCTTTGGGGACACCAGTGGAAGGGTATGTTTCCATTCCATACAGTGTTTATCTTCCTATCCAATGTGGATGACATCCTGGAGGACAGGTCACCACTGTGACCCTTTACACATTTCTCATCTCTCCATGGTTCCCAACACATCTATGGAAAATACACAGATCCTTCCTTTAGCTCCTCAAGCTTGCTCTGCATGGGTCTGCACAATGTTCTGAGGCCGCACCTCATCAATTTCCAGGATCTTCTTTGTGCCTTTGAAATCATCTTTGCCAAATATGGGCTCATACTTACATGTAACCACGAGCAATAATTTGAAATTACATGTGAGAGGTAACGTGCGTTTCCAAGCACAAGTGTAAGCCCATCGGGGGAAGGACGCGTGCGTGTGAAGGGGACGATGTGTTACCCGCGTGGCACCGCCAGGAAAAGGCAGTGAGCAAAAGAAGAAGAGAGCGTGGGAGTGATGCGATACACCGTGCAGGAGGGAACAGGGCAGAAACAGAAGCGTTGTGAACCTCTATGTAGGAAAACGCTCGTGTGTTTTGTATCACAGCAGGGAGGGAAGGCCCCACCGTCTGTACGGGGACGGCGGTTGTTGACTCTGGATGCAGCCGCTTTACGGCCCATGCAAATCCCCGTAGGAGTGACTATAATCAAACTCCCCTCCTAAGATTACCATTTTTATCCTCGCTCTTCTCTTATGGTTTCAAATAATCTAAACTAATATTTCTTTATTCTCAGCTGTCTCTTTGCTTATTGTTTACACAATCCAATCCCCATTTAGATCCCCCGTGCGTGGCCATAATCGCTCTCTCACTTGCACACAGATTCTGTGCTTCAGCATCTCAGGCTGTTTTGTACATGGATTATTACTGCAGACAACATCCAGAGCAGACAGCATTTAACTAATTGGGCAGTGATGTCAGTGCACCACCGAGAGTGAACTCATGTCTTACGTAAATCCACCGTACTAAGTCAGTTGGACTTGGGTTTATAGTATTTCTCTGACCACCCATCTTCTACTCACCAACGAGAGTCTGTGAATAATCAGAATATAGAATCACAGAATGGTTTGGGTTGGAAGGGACCTTAAAGATCATCCAGTCCCGCCCCCTGCCCTGCGCAGGGACACCTCCCACCAGACTAGGTTGCTCAAAGCCCCGTCCAACCTGGCCTCGGACACCTCCAGGGATGGGGCAGCCACAGCTTCTCTGGGCAACCTGGGCCAGGGTCTCACCACCCTCACAGCAAAGAATTTCTTCCTGAGATCTCATCTCAATCTCTCCCTCTTTCGGTTTAAAACCATTATCCTTGTCCTGTCACTACTCTCCCTGGTCAGGAGTCCCTCCCCATCTCTCCTGTAGGCCCCCTTTAGGACCTGGAAGGGGCACTAAGGTCTCCCTGGAGCCTTCTCTTCCCCAGGCTGGACAACCCCAGCCCTCACAGCAGAGAGGCTCCAGCCCTCTGAGCATCTTTGTGGCCCCCTCTGGACTCTCTCCAACAGGTCCATGTCCTTCCTATGCTGAGGACCCCAGAGCTGGACACAGGGAGCGCAGAGTAGAGAGGGAAAACCCCTTCCCTTGCCCCGTTGGCTTCTTTTGATGCAGGTGGCTTCCTGGGCTGCCAGCCTGTTTGAATGCATTCAAACGGTGTAAGAAGAGAATGCTAAGAGGATTTTTAGCAAAGGGTCTGTGCAGGAGTAGGTGTAAACAGTGCAAGCTTGGGAGGAACCCCTCCACAAAAGCAGTCAGCATCCCCCAAAATATCCACACACCAGAGCACTCAGCTCAGGGAAACCCCTGCCGAGCGTGTGAACACGTGCCTGAGGTGTGAGTGTGTAAGTGGGGCCCTGGACTGTGCACACATGGAGACAGCCAAGAGCTTGTGTGCGAAGGAACCAGCGTGAGTGTGTGTGTAAGAGATAAAAACACGAGCTGGAATTCCATCCTCTCCTTCCTCCCCATGTTTCTAATAACCTCCCATCCCTATCCATCATCACCACATTCCTACACTCAAGGAGGCATAAATTAACTACTTTTGCAGTTCATGTCCAACAACGTAGCCGCAGGCAGCAGACCCAACAGTTACCAGGTCAAAACAGTTTGCAGCTCTGGCGTTGGACGAGGGCGGCTGCCCCCCCGCTGCCGCGGCTGCTTTGTTATCAGCCCAGACTATCTGACCCGCTGCAATCTGTGAGCGCCGCTTACACTTCTCAAGGTTATGTGGGTCCCCTGATAGAGGACATAATGTCTGTCACATGGGCTCGTGCCAAAAAGAGCCAAAGAGCCCAGCCTTTCCAGCACTGCCAAACTCACATTTCAAAGACATGAGTGCAGTCTTGGAAAAGGATCAAAGCTTTCCCAACTGTCATTAGAATATTTCCTCTATGCATCTCTCTGTGAGTGCCAGCAACATATTTCATAAAATTCATCGGCTCGAGATGGTACCTCCAATATAAACCTGAATGGAGGAACTGTCAGGGCACGTCGATGTGGAAAACAAAACAAAACCCGAAGCACAACAAAACATATGTAATTCCTGTGATGGAAAAAACATACGACGCCGTGAGCGTGCCTTGCTCGAGAAAACTTAATGAGCCTATTAGTGTATCATAAAAGGTCTTCTTTGCTGGAATCTGTTTTAGACATAGAAATTCTATGGGCTGTTTAAGGCCATTTGGGACACCAAATCGTATCAGGCAATGTGCACATTCCCACTCAGACCTTTTCATCAACTTATTTGTCCAAGGCACAGCTTCAGTTTGCTTTTTTCCCCCACAGCAGCATAAACAGCCCTCTGAAACTGTACTGTGGAGCAGCTCGCCCTTTCCCAGTAAGCCCCAGACTCAGTGAAACAGCCTACCACCAGTAACACGCATCCCGTAGGATGCTCCAGTTTCAGTCTAATGGAGTCAGTCTCCCACCTGCCCTGCCCGCCCATCGGTCCCCAAGGAGCCATTACCCCTGTGCCTGCCTCATCCCTCAAGCCCCTCTCCTGTCCTTTTGAGCTGTGGCTTCAGCGCAGCAGGACCAGTCTCCAGGTGGCAAGGTGAAGTCCCCAGCCAGTGCCTCCACTGGGACCACAGCAAGGAGCTCCCTTCTGCCCACCCTCAGCCCCAAAGCCAAACCCAGCCACAAATCTCTGCCACTTCCCTACAAACACATTTAGCAACGGCTTTTAAACTCGGTCGGTATCGGGTCTAATCGTATTGAATCTGGACTTTCTGACTGGATTCAAGCAGTTTTGTAACTGGGTTGGAAGCTCCTCCTGCCCCGTTTTCCCCCGGGTCAGTGTGGCTTTTCCCATGTTTCCCCGATGCGGCCGGGGTGCAGCCTCTTGCACTCGCTGTTGTTTTTTGCAAGGACCACGGAGCCTTCCAGCCCTTATTGTTAGGAAATGTTTTCTACTGTTTGCTCCGAGTTATTCTCTATTTGACTTTGCTTTGTTTTTTTCCTTCAAAGACAAGTGTCACTTTACAGCAAGAAAACAAACAGGGTACTTAAGGGATTATTTGCAAGACCCCACCCAAACACAGAGTAGGAACTTTGCTATCTGCTCACTGGGGAGTATGGTCTCCAACTGCCTGATGAGTTTGTTAGGAATAAAAGGCACTGCGTTTCAGCATTAAAAAAAACAAAACAAAACCCAACCAAGACCCAAATCAAAAATGCCAGCATTTTCTGAATTGGGAAGTCAGCTTCGAAAAGTCTCCATTTTATCTCTTGACATGCAACGTCCTGTCCTTTACCCAGCAGGTTCAGCATCTGGCAGGACAGAGGAAATCTGCTGGAATCATAGGGATCCCCTGCATCACTGCTTCCCGAGACTCTCTGTTTCTGCTTTCCTTTGGTGCTGTCAGCCCAGCTTAAACCATGGCACGCACTTTAGCAGACAAAGAGAAAGCTTTTCTGGACAGCCCTGGCAACACATCCAGGTGTGGTCCCTACTGCAGTGTGGCCGGATAAGTCTCAGTGGTGTCCCTTGGTCCCTCCAGCTCTGACCTTGGCCCCAGGACTGACGCTAACCCATTAGAGCAGCAAAGACCACAGCAGCCAAGATGTGGGCAGGCACCCACCAACCGTCTGTCCCATTTATTGCAGCAACGTCTAGTTGGGGTTGTCCCTGCAACTGCGGGGAGGTTGGACCAGATGACCTTTGGAGGTCCCTTCTGGCCTGGATGATTCTATGATTCTATGAACGTGGGGGGACCCAAGGTTTTAGGGCGCTGCATCCACCTTGAGATTTTCGGTATCTGCAGTGAATAGCAAGGACTGCTTTGAGCCAAATGGTGTTCTTCCTGGAGATAATGGCAAGAGCCGTGGCTTCAGCAGCACTGAAAGCTGACCTTGAAATGGAGCCATTTGGCACACACACGCAATTGTAATTTAGCTTTTCCCCCTGTGATTTCTCAGCCTTGGGTGGTTAGACATGGAACTCAACTGTTGGAGACACAGTATTGATGCCAGCGTATAAACTGCCTTTTGCTTTCTGTCATAGTCGCAGGAAAAACAAGTCTGGAAAGAGTGTCCAGAGATATCGCTGCCAGCTCTCCACCCCAAAGCAGGGGCGGCTCTAGATGTCACACCAAGTAAATTCTTACCTAGCTCACACTTAAGACCATGCAAGAGAAGAAGCCTGTCACTGCCCCTGCAGCCCATGTTTCAATCAAGACCTTTATGCCCAGGAAGTTTTTCTGAAGACCTTCCCGAATTCCTCAGCTACAACTGATGGGCATGACTGTGCCATTCCCCCCAGACTGGGAGGTTAGATCATTCCCTTCTGCCTTACCAAACCTGTTACTTATTTGAAAGCTTATGATATCTCCTGCAAACTCCTCATTTTTAGGCTAAAACCACCGTATTTCTTCAGCCTCTCCCCTTTGGTTATATTCGTTAAGCCCTCTGGTCATTTCTGATGTTCTCAACTGCACTCTCCACATCTTCCCCAAAGGCAGGTCATCAAAAGAGGACAGAGTCTTCAAGCTGCGAGCTTATCAGTGCCACGGCGCTGCTACATTCATCCTGTCTATCACCTCCAACCTGACATGAGGTACACAGCAGTGATTTCAGACCTACAAACATTTCTAACACTTTTTCTCCTCTTTTTGCTACAGGTTTATCAAAAAAAACCCATAAAAAAAAAAAGCCAACCCACAAACCCTCTGCAGCAGTGGACCTGCAATAAAAGTTTTGTCTGACCTAATGTTAAAGATCCGCTTTTGTTGGCAAATTTAATTTTTCTTCTCATTTCAGACGGTTTGCCATAAATCTCAAGAAGCAGGAAGCGTGCCTCATCTACATTTAGTTTAGCGTTAATTTAAGACACTGGTGTAAGTGTAGTAAAAGTCATGATAATTTATTGATAAAGGTATAAATCTTTCAGTGATTGGGACAGAGCCTGAAATAGAGCGGAGCCAGAATATTACAAGGGAAAGGGCTTCAGGTCCCAATTTAGATCCAGATCACCGCCTGTGTTCACACTGAAATCCAAATGTGTAACTGTAATTCCAACCGCATCCAAACCAGGCAGTCACTAGGTCATGTCCACAAGCATAAATTGCAAGCACTGTCAGCACATGTAGGCTTGGCAGCTTTTAAAGAATTCTGGTTTATCCGCTGCAGCAAAATGTCCTCTACAGCCCCCAAATCTGATCTCCCGTTACTAGAAAGGAGGAATGTTTTGGCAAAAATGAAAATATAATAATGATAAGGATCCGAGACTCTTAGGGTAATCACTCAAAGGCAAACCCAGCCTCTTGGGTAGGTTTGGTAACCCATGCTGAGCTCCGTCTCGCTCTCGGCGACACTACTAATGCGTTCGGGTCAGCTGGTTGAAGCTGGTTGAGGGTTTTTCACATCAGTGGTGGGTCCTACAGTTGAGACTAACCCTAAACAACACCACCCATCACAAAACAAAAGCCCACTTGGCTACAACAGTCTGGGTGCTCCTTGATCCTTGGGTGCCCTCTTTTCCAAACGGAATTAATTCTGCCATTACGCTGGCAACTCAAGCTTTACTCACCCTATGAAAATAATCATTAAAAAACAATTAAAGAAAGAAAATGAAAGAGTTTTATTGTGCAAAATATGGGAATCCTTTGAGTCTGGGCTTTCTTTATCCCACAAGAGAGACTGAAAGCAGCTCCTCGGTCTGAAGTAGGGAATTTCTAAGATTGTCAGGTCATCAGTTTTGTTCCACGTGCTTTGAAATGCTGGCTTTCCAGCAGGACAGTCCTAGAAATAAACACGTCTCTACTGTAACCTTTTGCACTATAAATCCATAGGACTGCAAGGAAAAAACAACCAACCAAAAACCCCACACATAAAGGAAATTATTTGCTACTAAGTTCTAAAAATCAGTATTACCACCTTTAAAGCCTTAACAGCACAACCCTGCTCAGCCCCATCTGACTTTATCTCATAAACGACCTCTAAATGATACAGCTTTATTTCATGCAACTGCTTACAGATAACTCCTGGATGTTGTAAATGCAATATCTACTTAACGGGCTGAAGCACAGCAACAGGTTGGAATAAACTTGACGGTTGGACTATTCCAGACATCGCTCCGGGTCCTCTTCTGCTTTGGTTCATGTGAGCTTCCCTTTGAGCCAGCTTCTGCTCTCACTGGGTTGCACGAGTATCAGCTCTGACTGTGATGTATTTGCTCCAGTGTACATCTAGAGTTACTCACAGCAAAATTTGATTCTCAAAGTGCAGCTTCAGGTTCAAATCCAAAATCTCAAAGGAAACCTCAGCTGAAACGACCAGTTTTTGCCCAATTCCTGGCCAATGCAACTTGCTTTTTTAAGGAGGGAGGCGGGTTTCCTCAGATCTCTGCACGGATTCTCTCAAAGATTTCTAAATCCTTGCCAAATCCTTCACAAACCTGGGCTGAGATTCAGAAATACAGTGAAAACAGATTTTTTTTTTCTTTTCTTTTTTCTTTTTTTCCCCGGCACTTTTGCTGCTGGTTCTGGCCAGGATAAGAAAAAGTAGAGGCTCAGGGAAAAAGAATGGGAAAAAAAGATGATGCAAATGTCAAACATGTTCTGTCTGAGCTCTGGGCGAAAAATCAGGGTGGCTGTTAATGTACACAAAATTATTTCTTCCCTCTCTCCCTTTATCCTCCCAGGGTTCACTGCCCACTCCTTACACCAGAGCCCCCACCTTCATCCGACCCTTATGTAGGTTTATAAAGAGCCGCAGCGCTACAGAGCATAAATATGTGACCACTGAGCCTTCTCCCTTCACAAGGTCTACATCCAAGAGGGGAGAAACATTTGAGTTCAGAGGGAACTGAAAAACCCCGTTTCCTTGCCCGGCCATAAAAAATAATTAAGCTAAGCAGCTACACGGAGCTAGGAAAAGATACGCCGGCTGGCCAGCTTGCAGGAGGAAAAAAAAAGAAAACAAAGGGAAAGCCTTGGCAAAGAGAATTGTGATCTTACAGCACAGCTAACTTCTGAGACAGCGAGGATGGAACATTTCAAGCATTTCAAGACGCATCTCTTTAAAACGGCAGAGCACTATGAAGCATACATGCACGTTTCACAGGCCTTTGAAATCAGCAACACTGGCAGGTTTATTTGTTTTGATTGTCTCTTTTTCTTTCTTTTACTACTTTGGGATTTTTTATTTTTTTTTTCTCCCTCCTTTTCAAGACTGGAGCCAAATGACCCATGAGAAATGTACTGCAATTTGTCTCTTATCCATCCCTCATCTCCATCTGATATTCCCTCTGCCCTGGTTACCCTGATGTTTTTCCAGACTCTACAGGCTGAACCATTGTAACAAGGAGAAAAGTCAAACGATAAAGAACGAAGTGGCGTAAGGATATTCTCAGGAACCCCTTCTGTTCAAAAATCTTTCCTTTGCCGCTGTATGGAAACCTCTTTTGGCTGCAGCAAACCTCACTCACGGACACTCGTGGATTTAAATCAGTAGGGAAAGGTATATATATTTGAAGCTATTTTAACCATCAGTTATAGTGCTTGGCACTTCCACAGTGCTTCCCCTCTGGGCCTCAAAACGCTTCCTAAACACGAAGGGAGAAATTCCAGGCTGGTCAAAGCCCTGACACAAGCTCTCTGCACCTCTCCAAACCCTGGCCGAGGGCTTCAGTGACCCCAAAGTGGGACAAGAACCCTCACTCTGGGCCTCCCCTCAAGAAATATAACCAGCACTCAAGAAGCCATGAAATAGGCAAAGGGAATAATTTTCCTTGTCTTCTGCACAGGAACACTGAGGTAGAGAAATGCAATCATTTCTTCAACGTACCAAAATCACTCAGGGTGACAGCAAGGATTAGAAGCTCAATCTCTTGAGCCTACATTCTGTGATAATATAGATCATCTTTTTTTAAAAAAAAATAAGCAGTGGCTTGTGTTACTGATCCTTTAAGTTTTCTGCTGGTGGCCACTAATCATATTTTACAAGCCTTCACTCTAATTTTACAATCTTCTACTCATATTTTACAATCGCCAAGAAAGTCCTAAAGGTCCAGTGCTCGGCAGCTGGAAAGTCAGAGCTCCCCACAACCAGCCGCTCCTTCCCAAACCCCTCAGTTTCACCATTCCTGAAAGCAATGGAGCACATTTGCTTCAGAAACAGATTCTCTCATGGAACCAGGGCTCTGCTTTCAATGAGCGAGCAGCCACCATTCTAATAATATTTGGCATTTACATACCACCTCTCATCCCAAAGCTTCCAAGAACAACCAACAGATACGTGCACAGCACACTGCACAATAGTTCAAGTAAAGGACATTTTGGTTTCAGTCACCAGAACAAACTTAATTTTTTTTTTTCATGAAAAAGCACCAGAGAGCAGGACTGCAGCCTGTCATCACCCCCTTGAACCAGGTCAAGAGGTAGGTAGAGCCTCTGTTAATCAGATGAAGTTGCAGGTTAAGAGGGAACTTGAAGCTTTGATACCGAACTTTCTTTAATTATAGGAGTAGCTCTTAGCAGCTCTCTATATCAAAGTCATCTAACAATTTCCACTGCTAATGTTCAACCCCAGCCTTGTCTTTCTCCATCCCAGTGGCTGTGGGGTCAAGCTTGAGGTCACATTTGCAACCTGCCCACAGAAGTGCCTCGCTGGCACCTCGGGAGTCACGGCTGGAGTGACCCAGGCTTTGGCACTTCTGGAAATGCTTTGTGTCCCCTCTTTAGCGCCCAGGAAATGCACGGGGTTACCCTGTTGTGGGGACACTGCTCTGTCCTGGGCTCCATCTACCTGTGCAATCTTGTCCTTGCAGCAGGATGAATCAGGACCCATCATTTCCTACGCACTCCTCCTCCTCTCAGCTGAGAGAGTTGGGGGGTGGTTCAGTCTGGAGAAGAGAAGGCTCTGGGGAGATGTTACAGCCCCTTCCAGTCACTAAAGGGGCTCCAGGAGAGACGGGCAGGGACTGTTTTCAAGGGCATGTAGTGATAGGACAAGAAGTAATGGCTTCAAACTCAAAGAGGGGAGATTGAAATGAGATCTCAGGAAGAAATTCTTTGCTGGGAGGGTGCTGTGACCCTGTCCCAGGTTGCCCAGAGATGTTGTGGCTGCCCCATCCCTGGAGGGGTTCAAGGCAAGGTTGGAGGGGTCTTGAAGCAACCTGGTCGGGTGGGAGGTGTCCCTGCCCAGGGCAGGGGATTGGAACTCGATGATCTTTAAGGTCCCTTCCAACCTAAACCATTCTCTGATCCTATGACCCTGTCCAAGTGGGCTCTGTTGGGTCACCTACTATGGGAATATTTGGGATTTTTAGAAAGCCCAACACAGGTCGGGATGGGAAGCACTATGGCCTTGGGATGCTCGCAGTTCCATTGCCATTAGTCATGGCTCCTGCAGAAGGGTGACACATGGCACCATCCCTGCCAGGGTGTGTGGCTGGAACTTTAAGGGGCTGGTCCTTAAGCATCTTCCCTAAACAACAGACAGTAAAAAAATGCAGGATAAAAAAAAATGAATGCGATCAAATTCTTTGCTCCTTTCATCTCACTTTTTGACACTAATCCTCCCTGCACATAAACCCCGTGCCACAAAGTGAAATATACATTGCTGTTGGAATGAAGAGCGACTTGGAATCAGGCCGACATCAGCAGAAAAATAAAATAAAATCATATATAACCACAAAGGACCTAGCATGTTTATTACAGATACTTCTGGAGTTGATGGGCCAAAATAACCAGTCCAAATATGCATCTTGCAAAACATCACTTTTACTTTGGAGATGCCGCTTCTTTTCTGTTTTTGTTTTTACAACTCATGGACTTCCAAATCTCGTTTCTTAACCTCCTGGCAGGGCTGTGCACAAAGTTGGTCCTGCTGCAGTGGGCAGATCATCAATGGCTTATGGTTAGGATAATCCCAGTTTTCCTCTTTTCTGAGAAAGAAATGAAAACCTGATTCGAATAAGACTGGTTGAAATTTCCTCTTATTTCATCTTATGCAGGAAAGGGTAGGAGACACCAAAGTGAGATCACAAAGAACATAATCTGGTGATGGAGACTTCAGTTCAGAGAACCAAGCAAAGCTTGTGCCTGGCACGAAAAGCCTCACATTTTCAATGTTCATATGATTTTTCCTCCCTGTTACAACAAAGGACTAATATTTAGCGCTTTATGTTTTCTGGTTGTTGGTTTTTTTTTTTTCTTTTCAGGTGGTATCGATGGATCATACCAGTAAGTCTTTATCTTCAAGGGTGAAGTCTTGAACACATTTTTAAAGGCAAATAATGAAAAGAAAATTGAATATTCAGATTCAAAGAACCGCTAAATATTATGAGATCTACAAAAGCTGCTTACTCTTGTTCTTTCCCGGCAGTGAGGAGATTACAAGGGAACAGAAAATGTCAGTGGCTGAAACAGAAATTTCACATAAGAACCTTCAGCTTTGAAGTTCCCAGAATCCCGAGTAAACTGCCAGGTGATCTGGCAGAAACACCAACCCACCTGCAACGAAAATCGCTCTGAGTGGATAGTGTATTTTCTAAATCCAACTTTTTTTTTTTTTTTTCTTTTTTTCATTTCTATGTCTGTTCACTAGGAAGACAGGAAGAAAGGGAAAGGAAAAGAAAGAGCAGGAAAGAGCACTTGGCAGATCACGACTTTATCGAGCAACCAGTGTTGGGAGACGAAACGCGGCAGCAGTGGCCGTGACGGATGGTGCTCACATAATTAACTCCCTGACATCAAAATCCTGCCCCTCATTTCTCTCTGCTGAGCGAGAACCAAGCAGCAGGAGGAAAGATGGAAACGTGCCTTTTCCAAACACTCAAGAACTTTCAGACTTCCCGGTTTCTAAACCTACGGAAGACCCGCGACTCCAGCACAGATGCAAGGTAAGGGAAATCCATCGTATGTCTGCGCTGCTGAGAGTGGTGCTTTCTTGCACTGAAGGGTGTATCAAGCAGAAAAGGTTCTCTACTCATATAAACAGTGGGCAGCAGACACATCAAATGCCCAGGTTACTATTTAGATGGAAGGCCATTTGGGTTTCCTCACATATGGATCTGTTAACATGTGTACCAGAAAACAGGCACTATCATTCCAAAACATAAGGCTGATTGTAAGCATTCCCTAGAGGACACATTTCCCAAAACCCTACAAAATTGGACTGGCAGCTTATGAAACGCACAATACTGATCCAGCATGTAACAGTAAACTATAGGAAATCATACCCATATATTTGGCCTTCAGACATGAGTGCAGAAATTGCCTGTTTTGGCACCACAAGCCTGTGGATCCACTTGAATCAAACACAGACCTCTAGCAAAGGGCTAGAGAAGGCAAAGGTCTGTTCTCCATTGTCTAACACTAACGCAAGAAGGGGGAAAACTCTAATCTTCCTTTATGTGGCAAATTTCTTGACCCACTTTTGCCACGAGTATGACCACTGTAGGCCATGCAGTCAAACCCCCCCGTAACATTTGCACCCTGGAATGGTTAGAGTTGGAAGGGACCTCAAAGACCATCGAGTTCTAACGCCCCTGCCCTGGGCAGGGACACCTCCCACCACACCAGGTTGCTCCAAGCCCCATCCAGCCTGGCCTTGAACCCCTCCAGGGATGGGGCAGCCACAGCTTCTCTGGGCGGTTCCAGTGCCTCACCACCCTCACAGCAAAGAATTTTTTCCTAATATCCAATCTAAATCTCCCCTCTTCCAATTTAAAGCCATTCTCCCTTGTCCTGTCACTCCACTCCCAGACCAAGAGTCCCTCTCCAGCTCTCCTGGAGCTCCCTTCAGATCCTGGAAGGCTGCTCTAAGGTTGCCCCGGAGCCTTCTCTTCTCCAGGCTCAACAGCCCCAGCTCCTCAGCCTCTTCTCATAGGAGAGGTGCTCCGTCCCTCAACCCTCTCTCACTCCATTTGATTATCTCAGCCACACATTAATGTTTGCTCTGGTGTGCTGCAGTGATATATTGGTAACAAGTCACTAACTACTACAGGACTTAAGACCCTGATGACTACAAATCTAGCTTTGCAAAGGATCCAGCAAAAATTGCAGGTTGTCCTTTTTGTCCACCGTTTCCCACACTTCGACCCTGAATTATACACACCTGCACTTCTAAAACGGATGTTAGTGTGAAATGCCATGTGGCTCCCTGTCAAAGACAGAGGGGGGGATGCTATGAATCCCCCCCACGGCCACAACTGCTCTGCTGCCAGCTCAAGTACATCTCAAGAGCTTTGCAAACCCTGCCACGTTCAGCTGCAGGCGAAGAGCAGCTCCCCTGGAACCACCTTCTGGACTATCTTCTCCTTGATGGTCTTCTAGATCAAAACCCAGAAATTCTTCAGGTATTGTTCCCAGGTGGATAAAAAGAGAACTTCGTGTCTGATGATAGCTAAAGGTTTGAGCCTCCACTTTTAAGACAAAATAAGCCATTTTGAAGCAAAAACACACAAATAAATTTATCCCCAGAAGTAAAACTATCAGAGGAATCCTGAGTGTATGAGGGGGAAGCCAGGAACTCCAAGCCATTTTCTGAATCCAGCTGGGTGCAGGGGGGTATCAAACGGCACACATTTCTCCAGGCAAACTGGGAGAAACACTCTGAAGTGTCTGACGGAAGCATTTTACTCTGTGTTTGGAAGTTTATCATGACCGATCAATTCTGGAAGAATTAGTGAGTGAGTTCTGGTTTTTGGCACCGACACAGCAGTGGTAAAAAGGCTGGAGGCAAAAGGGAAGTAATTTTCATAATGCTGTGAACTGTTGCCATCAATCCTTACTCAAAACATTTCTCCTACTCACTGCACTGCCACGCTCTTCTGTAGCAGCTTTGCTCTCAGCTATGGCCCTTCGTCTCAGGAAGGCTCTCGACCTCGCTCGTGCTCTGGATGCAGAGATCCCAGCCAAAGACCAAAGTCTTTGGGAGTTCAATCTTTCTACGGACTTCAAAGAGCTTGGGATATGTAACTTCGTCCAGACAGAAAGCATAACATACGTTTGGAACAACATTATATGCGTAAAAATAGAAAAGATTGAATGACTGTTAAGGAATGCAGCGTGATGGGAAAGCCTGATGTAAACTGTTCATGGCGTTTACAGAGCTATTTTCAGCCTCCAACCTAGGTGCTCCGCATCCTAGTGGAAGAACCTATCTTTTCTCCAGCAATTATAAAGACTTTGAGATTTAATTCTCTAAATCCTGCCTGTGGTGTGTGTCTATACATGCTGTGAGCAGATGGCGTGACTGCTCCCCAAAGGAACTAACTGAGCAGCAACTACAAATAGCCAACGCTTATCCTCAGCTCTTACTGCAATAACATTGAGACTACGCATTTCAGGAGGAATCAGCAACTTGCAGAACTAGTCCTTAACAGCAAGGAAGCCAAACACAAAGGCAAAATAAAAACCCTTAACCAGAAAAGCCAAGCCCAAACATATTCAGGTATTTCGAATAATAGAAGTTTATGTGATTCTTAGTATTTCTCAGGCATGCCTATGTTTGTCTCCCTTTGCGCTTGCTGGGATTGAGGACAGGAATAGAGCATCAACAACCTCGTGGAAATCAGGAGATCAGGGAAAAATGCTGTTTTGTAATTGTTCGCAACCAGTCCTGCAAACCCAAGCAGTTCAGACAGTTAGGAAACATTTCCATACTCTCTGATGCTCACGTGAAGCCAGCTAAGCTCTGGCCTTTTTGAGGTCTACCCGCGTTCTCCAAATGAGTGTAGCAAATTTCTTTATTTACTTAGAATTTTTCACCACTTAATATCTCCCTGTCTCATTTTTAATTAAAGAAAACAAATAAATGAATCAAGGAAACACAAAACAACTTAAAGCAAAGCTTTTCAAAGCGTAATGAGGATTTTGATACCCACATGCTACTGACAGTCAGTGGGTCTTGTCTTGGGAATATAATTCCCTCTTGTGCCTTTGGAAGGTGCATGAAAAACACGTGGATGATTACAGTGATGGGTCTATTGATTGATATCATCTGCATTTTATGTTATTTTACCAATGTCTGAGCCCTGACTGCAAAGAAGACTTAAATTGACACCCTCACTCCTTCCTGCTCAATGCTCCCTAACCTGCCTTCTGCGATATAATATCATTTGTATGTGTGCCAAGGGCACAAGTCTCATTACATCGTATCACTGAAATTAGAAATGAATCAATAAACAAAGAGGCAAAGTCCTGTCAGCTTGTTCCTACCACACAATGTAGAATTCTTCACATTTTACCCCTAATCCCACGTCTGATCAAACCAAAATGTCTCCAGGGTCAGGAATGCCTCTGCTTCCTTTTGGTATTTCTTTTACAGTCTAATCACATCTTAGAAAAACTGGTATTTTCTGTTTATGTGTCTTATCTTTATCCTTTGCATAATTTGTGCTGTTTTGTGCTGAAGAAATAACTCAGCAACAGACTTCACACGACGGGGCAGCTCCTTAATGGAGGAGAAACACTGGCACGGCCCAACTAACAGATTCAATCCCCTTCTTGGCATATTCATTTTTACTGTCTCTTTCAGTACAATTTCAACATGGAATTTTCCTGGCATAAATCACACAGGTTTCCCTCTTCCCCTCCACGCCACGCTGCGTAGCTCTGTGTTTTGGTAAATCTCATCTATTAATAGTTGCCCTCTGTGGCTATAAAAAAATACCTCGGTAGTCAAAAGCCAGCCCTTGCAAAGGAACAGCTGTGGATGCCTGAGCGCAGGCAGGACCCGGCATCACACAGCAAAGCCCTTTCTTGGCTCCGTGTCAGAGCAAACCGATTAAATAAGGCCATAGTCAAGCTCATGGAAAAGGAGCCCCTTCCCTGCAACAGAGGGAGAGCGAGGCCAGCTCCAGCACTAGGCTGGAGAAACATCAGGGTATTTCCATTTTCTCACTGACATTTTCCTTTTTCAACTCAGCTAATTCCCCCCCCTCCCATGTCTTCCTCGCTCAACCCTTCTGCCAAGTCCCAATAAAATCTTGCACTTAAAGAAATAGGACAAAGACGTCATCACAGCGAGTATCAAAGGTCGTGGGGTAAATTTTAAGGTCTAGTCTACTTTTTTTTGTTGTTGTTGTTTGATTGATTTAACTGATTAAAGCATTTCTGCTCTTCCTGTGCTTTCAGCAGCATCCTGGGTAACTCAGGGGAAATTCAAACCAAGCAGCTGTGATCTGTATTACAAAGTCGAGGCTGGAAATACAACACAAGGCTGTGGATGGGGCCATACTGGAAAGGGTGAAAGGAGAGGAATATTGTCTCCTGCTAAAGTGACAAAGTGCTTTTAGGTGACAGAATGAGAAATCTTCAGCTTATCAGAGGATACAGGGCGCTCCTCGCCCTCTCAGCACTGCAGGGTACCAGTCCCATCGCAGAGGGACCGGTCGGTAACAAAATACCTGGCTCCGGGCAGCAGGAATCATCTCTGGATTTCACTTTTCCATTTGCATGAAGTTCTTGAAAATCCTCAAGAATGGCTGAGTTTCGGGGACGTTGGCAAAGCGTACGATGCCACAGCCATCCCGGGGGGCAGCAGGGAAATGGTCCAGGAGCCTCAAGTCCTGCAGAACCCAGGCTGGGGCTCCCAGCGCTTGGAGCACACCTGGGGCTGCAGCCCTTACAAAACCCACGCCACAGCACTTCAGCACTTCCCAAATTTCCTCAGGGACATTGCACTAAGGGAAATTCTCCTTGCGAAGCTGACGGGAATGATTTGAAAAACCAACACAGCCTTGTGCTGGGGAAAGCAGCTACCACAGCTTCTTGCTGAAGTTCTCGATTTATTGACACAACAAGGATATATAGCATGAGAAGCAAATTTATTCCATATTATCTACTGGCAGTAGAGCTCAAAAGATGCATTTTGAGGCAGAAGGAAGAATTTTATTCTCCAAAGCTTTGTAATTCAACCCTGATGAAGCTGCCCTCACACAAATCAGCGATGACACATCTTTTCAACGTCTAGGGCCAAAATTATTTTCAAAAGCATTGCAGGTAATTGCTGTCATTCCAAACCACTGCTGTTTCCACTATTCTACCATGTTTGATGTAACCCAACAAGTGTCAATGGCCAAAATTGGCTGCTCCTGCAATTACTGAATTAACGGAAACAGTACATTTCACAACAAAGAGCTCACACGTATCAACGGCCACGACCAGAGACTAGAATTTTCATGAGACATTCTGTGTTTCCAAGGTTTGTTATACACTTCTCTAACATCTGGGTACCTTCTAAATAAATTGGTCTGCAGGGTGCAGATTTTATCCATTTTTTTCACTGGGGTGGATTGGCCACAAGAGTCTTTAAAACAACAATAGAAAAAAAATAATCTGCTGAACCCAGTTCTCCTGAAGAAATTCAGAAAGATCAAATTAGGCCAAAAGCGCCAGCTTTCGTTTCAGCGGTCCCTTTTTAGCAGGGGTCCCTCTAGCAGGGTCCCTCCTTTAAAAGAAAAAGGAAATTAAAAATGAAAAACAGCACTGGGGAAAACTTAAGCGTATACTTCAAACTCCTACACATCAGGAAATTTAGAGTTAAAGGTGAAACTCCACCCTAAAGAGCTCCATACTGGAGATATTTCAGTGAACAAACATAACGTGTTCTGAAATACAAAGACCCAGTAGGGTGCACAAGGTATGGAGTTTCAGCCTTCACTCCAAATTTCCTGGCTTTTTGGAGGTTTATTAGAGTTTCATACCCCTAACATTTAAGTACTCCAAGAAGTTTCCTCAGCGCAACTCACCCCGATCCTTTTGGAAGCTGAGAACAAGCGCTCCGATGGCAGAACCCTCCCAGCTATTATTAATGAACCTGAAAACACTTTCTTGCAAATTTACGTTAATTTGGAGTGCTGAAATCATGTGCAAACTAGGTAGTTTTCGGTTGAGTTATCCCAAGGAACTGCAAAATTGCAAATCTATTCAAATCCAAGTCGAAGGACGGGATTTCATTGACCCCAGCAGAGCACGTTCTCCTAATGTGCGGCTTTCGCTCCACCTATTGAACCCTCTTTATATCAACCCAAGAGTTTTCCATATTTGTTCCAGTTCTTCTCTCCATCCCACCGGGTGGGGAACGGCTGCCTGCTCCCAGCTGCCAGCTGGGGTTAAACCACGACAGTGGGTCCCGTAACTCCGCTTCAGCCAGGGCTACAACCAAGCAAACACAGAATTGCCTCTGACAGCAGTGGTTTGTATTCCTGGTTGAAACACTCCAGCAGTTTGTGGGTGGGGTGGGGATATCTCCATCCTACTTCTCAATGAATTCGGCCCTAATGGATAAAAACAACTATGACTACCAGCATCACGCTCTTTTTTTTTTTTTTTTTTTTTTCACA
>VZRU01012942.1:144319-177324 GCA_013398155.1 Pedionomus torquatus
ACAACAACGTAGCTTTTACTAAAGTGTATTACAAATATTGAAGTGGTTCCAGAGCATCTCAGCAATCCCCAAAGATCTGCTGGGAGGCTCTGCATCACTGCATTTCCTGACAGCTCGAGGGAAATTATTAACGGCGACTCTCTGTAGCCCCTCTGATCGCCCACGCTCTTCATCCTCCTCAAATACACACACAGAGAAAGGTTCAGGACTACAGGACTATCTCCGTGGGCTTCCTGACATACAGCTAATGGAGAAGACGCCACCCGTGCTTTGAAATCAGCCTCGCCAGTCACTCTGAACAGGAGTGTTCTTACTGCAGGTTCAAAAGTAATGGGACATCTCCACTTTGTCCTGATCCTGGGCTGTTTCAGGGAAAATTAATTCTTCTTGATATAGTTAAGAAAAGGTAAACAGAGACACCCATTTCTCGGGCTTCCTCTGCCCCAAACTGGGCGGAGGAGAGAGCCCATACTGAAGGGATGACTTGCCCTGGGGAAAGAAGGAAGACAGAATAGGGAGGAGGCAGACAGGGACTTAAAACATCAAGAACTGCTGCCAAAGAAGTTCAAACAAGGGCCAATAGACACAGACTGTGCTTCGGGCTGTTGCCTACAGATCTGCCTCTGAATCCTTTCTCCTTCAGTCTTTTCCAAGAGCTTCCTCTTTTCCATCACCTTCCCATTTAGTTAATCCCTTCCTCACTCTGTTCCAGCTATCAAATTTAAACATACACACATACCCAAATCCCCTGACATATACTCCTCATACCTCTAAAATCCGCCAACAGGCTGACAAACTGAAAAAAAGACTACAAAAAAATCACAAGTAGTGATTTTTGGGATAAATCTTAATTTATTTTTTTTTTTACTGGATCAACTGATTAATTTGGGGGGGTGAAAGACAAGTTTTCAAGCTCATAAACCCTTCTTTGTATTATTCTTATCTTTTTTTTTTCCTAACACTGTTAATTGGCTTAAGAAAAGACATCCCCCCTGCTGCTGAGACCTGCCTCACTCGTAAGCTTCAGCTCCCCCAGCTACATCAAGAACATCCTTGCTCTGAAAATCACAGCACTGGCACACTGTCGCCTGTTTCTTCTCTCAGAACTTGCACCTCTTTTCCCAGTCTTTCCATCACATCTACTGATGCTGCAGGCAAGTCTTCTGTGCTGTAAAGGTATTTTTCTACCTCAAAATACAAGCTACTTATAGAAACTGCTATTTTCTGAGCAATCACACTTTTGGGTTGGCTTTCTCCCCTGGCATTAAGTTCACAGATACCGAGCAAAGGCAGAGCTGCTTGGCCAGTCTTCATGCTTCTGCTCACATTGACATTTTCAGCTGGGACTATATAAAGAAAGTTTCACCTCATCCTTCTCCCCCCTTCACCTGAACCCTGCGACCCCACCATGCGAAGGCACCAGTGATGCTGAGGGCCTGAAGTGTGGCTGCACAGAGCCAACTCCCCCAGCACCCAGCACAGGGCAGCAGCATCCCCTCTGAAAGATCGCTGTACAGTTCCACCGGCAGCAAAAGTGCAGGGATCATTAGGGAAAAAATAAAAATAAGAAGCCTTAACTGCAGAACTGTGTGCCCATGTCCAGTAACCCACACAAGAAGCAAAGCCAAATGTGTCGGGCTCATGGATGCTGTAAACGGTGGAGGCGGCTGCTCTGTATTTCCCCAAGGGGCAGTTCTTGCTTGCAAGAACTGGACTTAAATTCCTATCAGAAAACAAACCTGAAAGGTAGAATGGAAATTGCAGACGTAATTATCTCACCTGGTTAAGCTTGGCACAGAAATGGCCTGTGGTTTGCATCTTTCTCTTTGGGAAAGGCGCAACCTCCAGAATTTACAGAAGGCTTCAGCTGCTGCTAATGAAGAACTCAAGGGGCACCTCCCACCCGGGACTGAAGAGAGGTTGGACGCAAATGGGTACGGGAGAAAAACAGGGTGATTAATACACTTGACAGAGTCATCTTGAATGTGATCAACTGTTGGGTCTATGTGTAAGATAGTCTAATTTGAATTGTTCAGCAAAGAGAATAAAACAGCTTTTGTATATATATACACACTGCTATTTTTCAGGACACGGAGAGAATGCATTCCACATTGTTTGCCTACACAAAGACTGGTCAGGGGGCTTGAGAGCACTGGGGGCTGCTGGGGCTGGAAGACACAGCACTGCAGGGCAACGAGGGGCAAACTCAGCCCTGGCCAAACCTGCAGGCTCTGTCCTTGCAAACCTTCTGTGTGGGGTTCCAGAGCCAAAGGGGTCTGCATTAGCAATGGAAAGTATAATAATACTTTAATCTATTGTCTCCCACAAGGATTCTTAATGATCTCTGATAGTTTACTCCATGGATTTTATAGGCTGTCTTCATTCCAAGCATCCTGCAGCTTGACCAGACAGTGATCTTTTTACATAATGGATAACATCCATGAAAGAAACCATAAGTTGTGTGAGTCCTGGGGAAAAAATGTCTCTTGAAAAAAAAACCTGTTGGAAAAGATGACTGTGGGTCAACCTAAATTGAGCAAACTCCTACTGTTTCTAGGGTGTGCAGTCATATACATGGAAATAGTCCTGTCTACATGAGAATTCAATACCAGACTTATAAATGTCCGTTACCAGCACGGGAACAGATGCAACTCCTCCCAGCTGATTAACATCCCTGACATCTGGAATAGAGGACACAATAAACAGAGAGAACAGAGGATTTCCTGTTGGGACTTGGCTTTTGGGTGACAACTACCAAGATGCAGCAACTCTGTCCTTGAGAGTGTTACCTCTCCACCTTCTAAACAGCCCTGGGGCTGGTAATTAAAGAACTGAACATTTAACGCCGAATCCCTAGACAAAAACTCAGGTATTTGCTACACGTTTGTCTGATACCTGTGTGAATGCAGGAATCCTTCACGTCAAGAGCTGCACAATGGTCTCTTCCAGGCAGGGGATTAACTTCTCAAGCTTCCTGAATTGAAGAGCTTTGATGAATGGCTTCTGTTCTTTTTAGTGTTTAGGATTAGGTGGAAATTAATCCTTTATTGGAAATGAAGGAGTATTTTTTACAACTCTCCTAGCTCCTAGAAAATGGCATTAAGTATGCCATCCTCCTCTTGAGTAATTTGACCATACTTTGCAAAGAAGCCTCGTGAAAAGGTTTCCAGTGGAAGAGAAGGAAAAAGAGTTAAGAGGCTGATCTGATCAGAAACTCCACGGAGTTTCAGTGACTCTCTGAAGCGCAGTCCCAGCTTGGTGACCTGTCCCAGGTTGTAGCTCAGGCAGCCACCTCCTGCTGCCACCATCCACATGGAACAGGACAGTGGGCTTTTTGTGAAAGGCTCTTGTCATACCCGTTGCGGCTCAAAACCACTATGGAAATTTCTGCAACTCATTCAAACATGTGTTTAGAGTCTAATTTACGTAGGACTGGAACGTGCCCTTGATCTTGAGCAAGCTGATGTGACACAATGCCAAGCTTGGGTCAACTGCACAAGTGTTGGAAAAGGCCAGAGAAAGGAGTGGGATGAGCAGGGCACTGGACCCCAGTCTTGAGTTTGGTGTCACCCCGAGTCTGTCAGCAGCTGCTAGACACAGACTCTGGACTCTTCAGCTCACCCCTACTCCATGTTTAGGTAGAGTGGAAGGGTTGCAGGAGCCTTCAGGGCACACATGGAGATGTTGAGAAAGGCTGTCCCCAGGGTCAGCTATTCTGAGGGGATTTCCAGCTAGAATTCTGTAGACTACATGAATCCAGGGAGTCTGAAGACACTCCGGTAGCTTTTACTGTTTCAGGAATTTCATCAGCATTTTCCTAAGAAGGCATCAAGGGGAATGCTTTCTTATCTGTCCCTGCGATCCTGTGGTGAAGCCTGATGTGCAAGCCCAATATTACATAAAAGGAATGGCTCAGTTGACCATAGTATGGTGCAAGAATTTGCCACATCAAATGGCACTTACAGAGCATGATTTCCTATGATCCCTTGCTGTTTGTTTCAAGTTTTTCGAAAAGGAGCCATGGTAGGTGTCATGAGCTCAGTGTCTTCCCTATTTTGTAACCAACAATAGCCCAAATAACACAAGGAATGTGTCTCTCTGGCCAGTGTGTTTATCCTTGCTCCTTGCTTTTGTATTGGGCCAGACTGTATGACCTTAGCATGTTCTAATTTCCCAGAATTGCAGAAATAAAGAAAAGCTGAACAATATTTGCAAATCTTGTGCTGGGACTAAAAACGTTTCGTCCCACTCTCATGAAATTAATAAAAAGGAGTGAGGCAGATATTCTTGGATAAAGCCTGCTGTGTAGCTAATGATAACCAGTCCTTTGTGCTTTCCCGTAGGCTATTAAAAAAAGAGGAGGGATGATGTAGTTGGTACCACAATGTTTACAGCTTTTCTGCCGAGCGGCTCTGAGAGCAGTCCCCATCCATCAGTGCTGACCCTCTGAAAACTTCTTTAAGACTAGGCCATCGTACTTCAATCTCTATGCACCAACATCCCCTCTACCTGACAATGGCACAGAATCGCAGCTCTTTGGAGGAAAAGATCTTCGGAGAGGTGCCAGAAAGAGTGGTTGGACACCAAAAAAAACAAACCCAACAGCTCTACAGTCACCATCGTCGCACCACAACAGTGACTGGAGGACACCATCAAAGTACCTGAGCACCCTGTTCAAGGTGCCAAAAGGATCACAAGAAACTTATGATGTAGATCAGAGGAGTCTTGAAATTATTCTGGTGATACCACATCTGTGGTTGCACTTAGTCAAGAAGCATACACAGATGTTTTGCAACAAAACTCATTGCAACTTTGTCCGAGGATGGAGTCTTGATGGACAGGGACTGAGAGAGTCAGAAGAAGGAAAGTGACTGGAAACGGATACATCTTCTTTTGGGGATGAAGAGGTACTGAAGAGGTTTCCTGTTTATAAGAGCATTAATCAAGCATTAGCACTTTTTGGTTGGTTCCAAAGGGCAGAAGTATTTCAGGAATAAACTCTGACATGGTGAACAGCTGGCTGCAACTGCTGACACTAAGGATGCTGGAAGAACAAAACCGAGCAGCATCTGAGGGCCTCCCCAGTACCAAGGAAGGCTGTGAAGAGTCTTTACAGTGCAAAGCTCAGGAAACATCTTACTGGTAGCATTTCATCTTTTTCCCCCTTCTATTTGATGCTTCACCAGACTGAGGGCTCTTTTCCCTTTCTTCTGCTATTGTTAGACTGAACATTGGCAGAGGAAATACCTGGAATTACGTGTGAGCTCTTAGTAGCTGTGGAGATGCCCTCATTGATGTGGTGCAAGGCCTGCACTAGTGGGGACTGAGGACTCTTTGCCAATGAAAGTGATGACAAGAGGGGCTGGTGATGCAAAACAGGCCCAGATGGTGCCAACTGAGTCACAGATTTTGACTGAGTCACTAATTGGCATGAAAATCTCTCTCAGGGGATGATGCTGAGGGCAATACCAAAGCCAAACATAGGGTTTGAATCTTCACCCTTTCAGTCAATGAAGGCTTTGCTGCCAAAGCCACTGACCTAAACCTGGATTTGTCAGCCTAAATACCCAAAGCAGTGCTCAGCCTTACAAACCTCACTGAGCAAGTCCACAGGCCAAACTGCTGTATTCTGCCATACTGAGTGCAACCAACCATCAAAGTGGTGGGTATGAGCTCAGCCTGAGCACATCAGCCACCAAATAAAGGCTCTAAGAAGATAGAATATCTTCTACTGCCCTCCTTGGTTTGACCACCAGTGATCAACGCTGCATTTAAATGTCTGTGCAAAGACAAATAAACGAAATCCAACTGTTGTAAAAAACATCTTTGGAGTATTTATGGATTTTCTTAGGCTCTACACTGTTGAAGAGGACCTTCAGGCTTCCCTCAACGACTTGAGTGTGCCAGTCAAGAGAAGGTGCTTCTTGAGCCAAAATGAACATGTAGAGATCTGTGAGCTCAGTGCCATGAAATGCAAATCCTCCAGACAAGTTCACCAAGGTGGCTGACTCCAAAAGGAACGTACAACTGCGTGTGAAAAGCCCTGTGCTGTGTTAAGGTAACTTCAGATTTGAGAAGTGATTTTTTTTTTTTTGCTTGGGCTTGTGCAAGTACAATCTGTGCAGCAAAAAAGACTTCATTTGAAATAGAAACATCTCTGTACGTCAGAATAACATTAAGGCGCAGTCTTAAATCTGTCAACTCAAATTTACAAGGCTTTTCTTGTTTCATTCTGTATGGGTATTATGCTGGTCACAGAACAAGTGATAAAAGGGTACTATCAGATTAAAAATAATGTAGTTTTTTCTAAAAATTGTCATAGCTGTTATAACTAACACCTCGAGCTCTCAGAACTACAGTGTTAAAACAATCCAATTTGCATTATGCCTTTGATGACACTTACTTACTTGTGTTCTTCTCCAGTTGAACAGTATTAAAAGACTGGTCTTTTTTCTTTCGATATTTTCAATCATTAGTATTTAAAGTATTTCTTCATTTGAGCTTTGTTCACTGGTAGCTGACTGAATTCAAGCTGAGCTATAAGGATTTTTTTTTAAAAACAACCTCACTGGAGTTAAAAAAACTCACAAAACTGGAAAGGAAGCCTTTCTTTGCAGCTTAATTATGTGTATTTAAAGCTCCAGTAGAGCTGATAATGTTGTTTAAAAAAACTTCTCTCTACTAAGGAAGTTACAAATGTAGCCTGAGTTGATACAATGGAAGGGACTCTAGAAGCAGGTCATACTTTCCCTTCTTAACCTGAACTTTAACGTTGAAAACACAGGGTCACCTACAGGACCATCTAGAGGTTTTCCCCCATGACTCCATGAATTACCCTAGAAAAACTACCGTGGGATACAGACAAGAGAATTTCAGCTTTAACCTTCATCCTCTGTGTGTTTCCATTTCTAACTCATTCACAGGGAACGCTATTTCACTTAAACATACTAACTCTTATCTCCAGATGACCAAAAGGAAGTTGAAGTAATTGCAGGTACTGAACTGACGCAAGTTATTCGGGGATGTCCCTCTTCAAACTACAACACGAGGAAGCCTCTAGCTGAGGATCTCAGGAATTTATAAACTTGCATCCACCCACAAAAAGTCGCCCGGCCGTTTGCAATGAAGTGGCACTGCCTCCATTTTCATATATATATATATATATAAAGGGAGCAGAAGAATTCAGTTACCCACCCAATGTGTGTAACAGCACTGCCAGGCAGGTGCCCACCACCCTCCTCAGAACCCACAGACTCCACTGCCCCTCCACAACAGCACTTCTACAAAGCTGTACTTATAGCTATAAGAACACAGAATAACCTTCCTACCTTCAAAGAAGTCTTACAGAATTAAAGTCTACCTAAGACTATTTATGTTCTTTTCCATGCCCGGGGGGCTCTTCCCTCTCCAAATACATACGAGCTTTCTGTGACATCCAACCCCTACTCCTAAGAGTCTGTGGTTAATATAAACAGTGCAATGCTACAATATGCTGCTCGTAACCAACAACTAATGGGTCTCCCAAAGTTGGCTGCTTCAGTCTTCAGTACAAACTTTCTTTAGCCTATAGGTTCCTTCCAACCCAAACCATTCTATGGGGAACATCAATTCAATGTTTAGATGCTGCTGTCACCATTACTGAGATTGCATCTGGATACCTGTAATGTGAGCTAAATACTGAAAACAGAATAAATTAGTTGAAAACTCCAAGCCCATAATGTCAATAAGACAAGCGTTCAATAGCCAGCAGGCTGAACAACACCTAGACAAATATTCATTAACATGACCATGAAAAGCTCGTTTGTTTAAGAAATTGCCTACCTGTAAGGAGAATATGGGTCAAAGCAAGTCTTGGTGACCTCTGTTATCTCCGGGTTACAGCATTCCCCACCATCGAAGTTGTATCTCTCGTAATTACAATCCATGTCACACACACCGTTCTGCTTCTTCTTGTTGAAGAGCGTGTGGCGTACGTGTCGGCAGTCGCCCCCATCGTACCCCGTCAAGGTGTGGTTGCACTCAGGGTCACAGTTCTCATCCCCGATCTTGCTGATATCACAGTTGGCCAGGATGAGTCGGTGGCGAAGGGAAGAGTTCTTCACCTCCAGCACCTCCAGCTCCCAGGTGATGTTGTAGCGGCTGAAAGCCTCATTTAAATGCTGATGCTGGAATTCAATCTGCTGTTGGCTGACGGTAGGGTTCTGGTGCTTGTCGTCATAGAGATTTACCACACGGTAGCGAACGATTTTGTTGCGGCGGAAGCGAGGGAGCTTGTTGTAGCTGGCGATTACGTCCGTGTTGTCGCAGACCGTCTGTCCGCAGAGAGGAGGGTCTAGGCTGGTATCCAGCAAATAGCCATGATGATAGCTGAACTTGCTCTGAGGACTGCTGCCATCCTTCATGGGAGACCAGGTGTTTTTCACATTCAGTAAACTGTCTTGAAGAACTAGCTGAGGTAGAGGCATGTCTTGCCTGTGAATTGCCTGGCCCATGTCCAACAAGATCTCCTTCTGAGACCGGGCTGTCCTCCAGAGGCTGAAGTGCTCTACGTAACCCCGATAGTTCTGGTTCAGGGCATTTCCTCCAACCATGAGCACCTTGCACTTCAAGGTCAGAAGACTGAAGACGCTGCCCACTTGCTCTCCGCTTGTGGCCACCTGGGCACCATTCACATAGAGTTTCATCAGATGCCCATCGTAGGTGGCAGCCAGATGCACCCACTGGTTGGGGAGGTAGCTGCGATGTGCTGCAATGGTGGTTACTTTGCGAGCACGGTCCGTCTTCAGAGAGAAGAAATAGCGGGGGTCTCTATTCCCCTGGTCACTGACGGTGTTAATCCCCAGGACCCATCCTCGGTCACGGGAGGTGTAAGAACATTTGTCATACAGTCCTATGTGCCCCCAAAAAAGAAATATGAATAAATAAGGATGACAGAATAAAGAAATTAGTCTTCCAGTTGTATAAATACAGCTCTCTATATGTATATACACACACTCACCTACACATGTTAGAAAGTTAGTCTACTAGAAAGACACTAAATCATGTAGTGTACGATTGTGGGAGGTCACGTTAAGACTGGCTATTAAGGGGCAAGATTTGCCAGCGGCGTCTATGAATGGGATTCCCCTTATCCTGACCAAAAGCCAAAACCCTTTTGGGAAACGGTGTACCACACATTTAGCTCCTACCCTCACCCATGCCACACATCACTGCTTGAAAAACTGGGCAGACCTGAGAAGCAGCCCTTGACTTCACTCGCTCCCCCGAACCCTGCATCTAATAAGGTCCGCAGGAGAAATACACATAAAATCTAAATACCCCATGGTCTGAGAAACCCTGAGCAGCTGCAATTGCCTTGGTACGATCAAGCACTCAGAATCTGCAGAGAATGAACGGGATGGGTTCAGGCTACCTTCAAATTCCCAGGCAATAAAAACCAGTAAGGAAACGGCATACGCTGGTGCACTGCAGGTGCCCAACAAGGTACGTACCACCCAGGAAAGGGCAAGAGACAGGCACACGCATTCCCAAAGATCCCTAACCCCTCACACGCACACCGTAGCAATTCGGTGCACCGCAGGGGATGCACGCTCCTGATTGCTCTCACAAAGTGTGGATCCACACCAAAGCTCTCTCAACTGCTCTCCAGGCAGCTCCACGCAGAGGGAGGAGCCCGCTCCTTCCCAGGCTGGGTCGGGCAAGTTAAAGACATACGTTTCCATCTTTCAGCTTTCAAAGGCCAAGGGTTGCAGGGACTGAAAAAATAATCATTAGAGCCTTCAGCACCAAACGGCCTTTCTACTATCAGCACACAGAGAACAATCCTTCCCCCAAGCCTTCGCTTCCAAAAGCCCAAACGAAAATCATAAATCTCTGACAGTTCAGTCCTCATGAAAAGACTAAATATCCCCTTACCTCACCCCTGCACCCTAACCTTCCCAGCACCACGACCAAATATCATCTTCTGCTTCTGACTAAGTTGCTCAACAGCCATCTGTTAACAATCACTCATTAACAGTGCCGTCTTGTCTAGTATCAACAGAGCAAAGGTTACAGGAGCATTCACTGTATTTTTCCTCCCCGCTCCCAGCACCCACCTTTACAGGCTGGTATTTTGCTAGGGACTCTGAGCTCCCCCTTTTCCTGTTTCCTTTGGAAGAGAGATCCCAGGGTTCGGAAGGTAATGTGTTTATTCATCTGTAGGGCGCACTCAGTTCAAAACCTTTGCGAGACCAACATCTAGTTTATACGGCTACTTCTGATCACGAGAAAGCAGAGGAGGAGAACCAGGGAAGGAAAAAACAAATACGCTCAATAAAATGACATTTGCCGGGATGGATATTTACCTGAGAAATTCGTGACATGAAAGCCAAAGCTACCAGTGACCTTCTGGAGTCTGTTTTTCAAGTGTTTTTTATTTTTTCTTTACAGAATAAGCAGTTTTGTAAAACGTTCATTTTCAGATATCTGAGAGTTCATAAACATCTGCATTTTTACAAATCTCAAATAAAGGTATTGTCCAGCGATAGTGGGTGGATAGCACTGCAATGAATGAGAAGACAGCTGGCAAGAGAAGTCCCTCTTCGAAATAAACCATAAAAAAAATAAGATATAAAAATCTCATCTTATTGTAATAAGACCATTAGAACTGGTCAGACATTTTGTAAGTGAGCTTTTGCCTACGAAGAAATGCCAACACGGTGAGAGCAGAAAAAGGGATGCAGAAACAGGTCCCAACAAATCTCTCTGAGAAGATGCGGGTCTTCAACACGGCCAGAGGAACCCCCAGGGACTCCCTCAGCTGTTTTGCCTGCAAGTATAAAAGGTAAACCCATCCCAGCCACACTCCCCACCACCTCCTGGCACCATTGCTCCACAGGGATTGAATTCCCCAGGCCTGAGCACCCAGGGCAGCTGCACACCCAAGAGCTGCTCCACCTGTTTCTCAAGGCATCCAAGACCTGCTGTTGGATGGATGGCTGGAAATCCTGGAACAGGCTTCTGGGGTCTCCAGCTCTGGGGAAGTCCACCATACAGTCTTCAAGGGTCAAGTTTTTTGGCTTTTTGTACTGACCGGCGCTGGAAATATTCCTCCAAAGAACTAATAAATTATCGTGGAATGGAAATTCAGTTTCCTCGCCAGCATTAAAGAACATCTTCCTCTCTCTCTGAAGTGCTGCATGATGCTAGTGATTGACCTCAGCTGAACAGATGGAGCTGCTGGAGGAATACTACAGAATAGTAGCAATCCTCCCTTGCCTTTGAGCGTTTAAACCCTGATGTGATGCAACGTGTCTTGAGTTTGGCTCAAACAGCTGCCATCAATTCAAGATTTACAGGGAGCCAAAGGAGGGCAGAAAAAGAAAAAAACCAGTGACAATAGGGACACCACTGAACACGCCAGTATGAAAGCCGCGGAACTAAAGCAGTCTACTGTTCCAGTGCCTTACATTTGCGAGTTTAGGGCAAAGGCCACTACTGAATCCATGCGCCACGTACGGTATTCTTTTCGCAAACTTTTACTATTACAGACATCCAACTCTTGATGAAAAGACAGATTGAACACAATCCCTTCAGCAGCAAGACTTGTTTGATTCTTAAGAGAAAGGGAAAAGAGTAAGAAAAGGGATAAGAAACCCACACTCCCTATAACTTGCAAAGTCGTACCCGTTCTTTGTGACCCTCTTTTACTCATACGCTGTACCTACTTGCCCAATCCTTCACTTATTTTTGGCTTTAGACTTAGAATCCTCCGGCTAAGGGAGTGTCACTTTTCCGTTTTGTCCCCAGCACAATGAAACTAATTTCAGCTGGGACTCTGGATGTCATAATAAAAGAATTTATTACTTCTTCTATGACAACTAATAAGGGCAAAGCCATTGGAAGAGGGACATGTGAAATAATTGCCAGAACTTCTGAAAACTGAATAATTCGATGTTTTCACAATTTATTTCAATTTAGTAAAAGGTTCCATAGCCATGAGTTATTTCTCAGACATAATTAAGAACATTTTAAACAAGAAGAGGCCTCGCTTACCCCAAACAAGGCTGTTTTGAGCAAAGTCACCCCTCATGATGGTTGACACTCCGAATTTCAAAATTCAGCTGTGACCACAACCAACATTTACATGGAAAACATACAGAGTTTAGATTCTCATTTACACTGAGAATTCTTTACAATAATGTGGTAAAGGACATTTTTAGCTACTTAATACCCCTTTACAAACCAAGAGTGGTGTAAAGAGGCCTCATGGTAAATGAGACTCAAGCCAATGACTGCAAAACCACAATTTGGCAAATATGCCTGAAGTTTCTGAGCCAAGAAATGGTGCGAAATAAAACTGATGTTTGTTTTCCCCACAGCAATTAGATTAAAAAAATATGTACAAGTTTCATACAGCAGCAAACAGTTTTCCTCACTTCTGCTTGCCCTGAGTTGCTAGAAAGGGATGGAGCTACAGCTGAGAACACTGACAGCCCTTCGAACTCCTTAGTCTGAGTGATTTTCTCCCCATAAAGCTCCTGTTCCCGAAACCCAGGGGATTAAGATGGACTTTTATCTTTTATTTAGAAATAAAAAAGGAAGAGGCGTTAGTTCAGCTTTCCAGTAAGAGTCACTGGTAAACCTTCCTTCTCCACAAAGGGGTGAGTCACTTTTCAGACAACTCCAGAGAAGCGCAGGGACGGAGGAAGATGCCACGTTCCTCTATACTTGGCCAAAGACAGGCTTTGATGGGCCATGAGGCTCCTTGCAGTCCCGTGGTATTTGTCCCTTATAGGAAAAATAAATTCCTAGGCATCAAAAGAGTGGGGAAAGCTGGAAAATTAAGCTCCAGAAGCCCCAGTGCCAAAAACCAAACATGAAAAATCAGAAATACAGTCTCTCTCTTTTTTTTTTTTTCATTTACTTTTTTTTTCTTACAAGTGAAATCTCAGTTCTCTCCCAACTGGTCCACAACTGCTCCAGTATAGGACTGTCCATCTGACCTCTTCCAGGAGGCCCTAACCAAGGCCAGCGGGTGGTTTATGACCCAGTTTGTTTTCAGGACTTCACTGGGGATGGAACTAGAGCCACGTCCTCAAGTGGGCGCTGGGCAGGACGTGGCAGCAGGAGCACAGCCTGTAGCATCAGCTCCTCAACTTCTGGAAGAAAGTCGTGGGTGAGGAGACGAGGCATTGCTGTAACCAAGCTTGCGATGCCGAGATTGGGGCAGATCTTTATCAGCAGCAGCCACAGAGAAACGGGAACTCAGAGCTAGAGGCTGTAGCTGCTGGAGTCATAAGCAGCTCTCTCTGTGGGCAGAGTCTGAAAGGAAAGAGGCCAAAGTAGCCCATGCAAGCTGCTGTAATCCACTTTAATATTATCAATAACAGACTCCAGGCCTCCCTCTCTCACTTCAATGCAGTTTCTTGTGTCTTGCTAACAGCAATCTTCCCTTCAACCAGCCCAGCCAGAGAATTACCTAAGAATTTAATTCTTGATGCGGAAAAAGTTCCCTCACTTTGCTGAGCAACAGGAAGAAAAGAAGAAAAAAAGGGGAAAAAAAAGGGAAAAAAAAAAAAGAAAAAAAGAAAAAGCACCTCGTTATGCTTTCCTTTCCAGGAGCTGCGAGGCGGGGGGAAGGGGAAGAAGGAGGTCAGGCTGACTTTGAACACATCAGGTGTGCTGCCGAGCCCTGCAAGGCAGACCAGAAAACTGTGCCCCGCACTTCTCGAGAGTTGGCCGTGCCTGTTTTGCTGGAAGACTACAACCAGAGGTGACAGGACTCAGTTATGAAAGGGGAATTTAGGTCAACAATCAAAGCTGCAGTCAGGGGGCCCAAGAACAGGGAGCTAAAGGTTGGGGTTGTTTTTTTCTTTAGCATGCTTTAATCGTTTAGTATCAAAGCACAGAAGAACGCTTGAAAGAGCAAATATTCTACAGGAACCTATAGAAAGCTTTTATCTGTCCAGAGGAAAATAATTAAACCCGACAGATTTGGGTTAAGTATCCCCATGTTCCATGCAATTGGATAAGTCAGCGAAGATCCACTGGAGCAGTTCTTGAGTTCTGCACTGGATATTTCATGGTATGACGTTGAACCCAATATAGTTTTACAAAGAGGAGAAAAAATCTCTCCTTTCCTTTGCCATGCCTACCCCAGCCCCCACTTCCTTCCACAATAGTTAAATAATTCAAAGTCCACAGTACTTAAGGCAACCTCTCTGTCTATACCATTTCCACCACAGCTAAGAGGCCTCCTGAGGTCGCCCCCTGAGACGAGGAGTGGCTCAAGCAAACCACCTGAGACTTGCTCAGGTGGCAACGTACTACTTAAGCAAGCAAAAGGGGGATGTTTGCTGTTGCTATCAGTCTAGCTGAATTCACACCAGATATTACCATTTACAAGCTATGCAATAGGATTCGGATCTGAGACAGAAGTACAGACTTCTTTTTGTTTTGACACAAAAGACAAGATCATCATCATGTAGAAATACAGAGTCTAATGCAGCTGTGTCTATTTAATGTTGAGAATTTGGCCCGAGGCTCTTTGCAATATCAAAGTCTTTATATCATTGCTACTTAGCATGAATTTAAGCATAGATTCTTACTGTTTCTCAAATTCCCAGTCACTCATATGGTCAACGAGATACCTTGAAGCCTGTAAACAGGGAGGTGAGAATGGCCACAACAGCAAAACATGAATTTATAGCGGCTGGTTAGTTATGAACATTACATAGAAATCCTTCCCTTCCGATAACAAAATCATGTAGGCTGCAACAGAGCAGCCACTGGCATGGACAATCACATTAGCGACACTTCACTGAGCCTATTGTGAGAATACACCCGCTAACAGTATATAAGAGCTTACTGCAAATAGATCCGGTAGGCTGGGGTTAGGAAGAAATTATTAGATTGCGAGGATTTTGAGGTGGAAGTGAACACGCAACCAGATGGCAGAGGGGAGCGAGCTTCAGGCCTTGCAGTGTTCTAACAGGGTCATCCTTGGACTGGGTATGGCTTTTCCAAGGGCTCCTTTGTGTACAGCATCAGCGTAAACAAGTATTGCTGGGGAAGGCTGGCTTCTTATCTAGATTTTCCTAAGCATTTCACAACAAAGCTGCAGAACCAGTGGAGACTGGTACTCGGTTAACAAACTGTGGCTGTTTATGATCTAATAAACTAGGTTTAGATGGGCTTTTAGATGGAGAGCAAAAAGCACATCCTTTGCAAGGGTCAACCTTCAGTCCCTGCTATGAAGTCTAGGACCCCGGGAACATTCCTGAGAACACAGGTAAGGATTTTCTAATATCTACAAACCAATTTCTTTCTCTCTCCTTATTCTCAGAAACAATCAAATATTTTTGGCTGAATCCTGGAAAACCAGTATATGTCCATGTACTTAGGGATGATGAGAATAGATGCAGACATAGGGACAGGATTAAAATAGCACAGGCAAGCTTCGTTTGGATACTGCTTAACTGAAAGTCATAAACTCTGCAGCCATCAGCATGTTCCTTCAGAGACTCACTGGTGTATGCCGTAAATATGGGAGGCTTTGCGTCAGGTCGGATTCAGGTCAGTGGCCACCAGTTCTAGACACCCTAGTGTGGCCTGCTGATAATAAAGCAGAGTTTAATGTTTACGAAAACCCAGATATCCTTCAAATACAGGGAACGGAAAGCCCTCAGTAAGTTTGTTGGTTTGGCTCCAAGGGGCCTTAACACCTCCCAACTTCCGAGCTTATCTATGCTCACTGGTCAGCAGAGCCAGGTTACGAATTAACCATCCCATTGTGTTCACCTTTGGAGAAATCCAGCATTAACATCATCCTCACTTTAAAAGCGGGTGTTGCGAAACACAGGAATACGTACCGAGGCGTCCACGAAAACCGCCCATCTTTTGTACAACACACAGAAACCTGGAAACACACACAGACCTGCAAAGGAGGACACAAATACAATGGCACAGCAGCAGAAGGGTCGCTCTGTGCACCAAGACGAAGGTACCCAGCAACACGCTGGCTGGAACACGAGTTACCTCTGTTTCCACATCTCCTTCTCCTCCCTGCACCACTAACCAAACGCTGATCAGCTATCAAAGCTCTACAGAGAAATATACTCTTGTGCATCCCAACACGGGGTGGTTTTCCTCCCGTTTGTAGAGTTAATGCTTGAGAGCAAACACAGAGAGTATCTTCTACAGAAGGAACAGACACATAAGTACCATCACTTCCAGGCAATCTTAATGATAAAGGGGCATTTCTGGGCTCCTTTTAGCAAACAGCAGAGAGAATTGATCATAAACTGGGTCAAGATAGGTCAGCATACCTCAGAGCAGATCAGATGGCCAGAGCATCCCAGGAGGAAACGTTCTCCTGGAAGGATTATTAGGGGCACATCTGTGCCATCAGATGACCGTGCACAATACCCATCGGCTCACTGGGAGTTCAATATGGCATTTCCTTTGGAAATGTGCTTTGTGCCTGACAAGCCCTGCAAGTCAATCAGCCGCAGCAGCCGCCGAGCCCAGAGCCGGGCTGGAAAAACGCCTGACGCTGCCCCACGGAACCCCCTCCGCGACCAGAGACGCAGAGCAGCAAGAAGGGGAGATCTAGGCAGGAGATTGCTCATGGTGCTGATCAAAACAAACAGCCAAGATTGAGGGACACACACACACAACAACACAGCTTGTTTTGCTTTTTAGAATTCCCTCGTCTCTGACCTTTACAGCAGCTTTAGGGCAGCACTGGAACCAGCTGAGCAGTTACTACTCCCAGCTGCAGAGAGAAGAGCTTTTACACCCTTGCACAAGGCGTGTGTGTTGGAGGGGAGGGGAGGCTGGGGCTGGAGAACAAAGAAGGAAATCTGGTGGCACCTAAATCAAACATTATGATCAATGAGGGAGTGGGAAGAGGACCTGGGGAGCGGGGAGAACCTTGCAACCTTTCCAGGATCAGACAGATGGCCAACATCCACATCATTACAAAAACAAAACAAAACCCAAAAATTCCATGAATGCAAACTAGGGCACCCTGCGAGGAGACTGTAAAAATCACATCATGATAGCTCAGACTTGTCTTTGTAATTGAGGGGCATTTCCACATGAAACGGTTCTAGTTATTTAATTGGATTTTGAGAACATTGTTGGGCAGATAGTTTTGAATGCAAAACTGAGCAGTTCCAGTGTGTTTACACTGATTTATACCATGCAAGGTCTTTGCCTCGGTGAGAATTAAATATCTTATTGTAAAAATATCTTAGATCTTATCCAGACTCAAATATCTTATTGCGTCTGGCTTTCCCATACGACTGCATCTTTCCTGTACTAATAGAAACAACTGAGGAATTTACCAACCTTAAAAGAACCATCTCTGCCGCGACACCCGGCGCAGCGTGCAGCACCGGCAGGCGGAACGGAGCCCATCACGCCTGTTTTCTGCTGTCGCTCTTGAAAGGGATCCGGCCCTTCTCTAATCATGACTATTTCATGCCTCAAATTCCCCGCTCCCTACTTGCATACAAGTTCCAAACCCATACACAAACCACAGAGATATTTCTGCTTTCTAGGAAACATCCTGCTGAAGAAAAAAAAAAACCTGCCTCTCTAACATGATACAACTATTATAGTGTGCATTCCAGATAGGCGGGACTCACCACACACTAACATAAGTACATAATTTTAGAGCTCTATTTTTCTGCTCAGTTTGAATCCAATTTCATTTGTTTTGCTACGATTTTCCTCCTGGAAATACCTGAGCTTGTCTGTCCGCTTTACAAATATCAGTGAACGCTTGATCCGTGAGGACAAATAAAGAGACATCTGAAAGAAAACTCTCCCACAGATACTCACAACGCCTTAGAAGTAGAGGGAAACAAATTCGCACCTATTAAACCGAAGGCTGAAGCTGAAAATTCAGCCTTTCGTTCTTAAAGGACAAGATGGGACAGTGATGGGTAGCCCTCCAAAAGGTCATAATTCTGCTTCGCTTTCCGTAAGCGTTGCCAAAGTCAAACGCTTCTCAAAAGTAATTGACCTTCTCGAGTCTGCAGAACTGGGAGGAAAAATGTAAAAGAAACAAGCTACCTTGGAAGATTTTTGGCAATTCTTGTGTTTAGCTGAGCAGCAGGAAATATCGTATGTCCAACCTTTCTTATGTTATTTCAGCCCTTCCACTTCTGGTTAAATTTGGAACCAAAGAACTGAAGACTAACAAAATAGCGTGTGCATGTCCTACTCGCTCTGAGCATGGGCCTCTACAGACACGTGCACGTGGCTTCGAGGGAGCAGACCGGGGCATTTTGAGCACTTGGCTTAAATTTGAATTTTGAGGACGGGGCTCCAGCTGGGAGACCCTTCATTTCAGATGAAGGTTCAAATGAAGATTTCATTTCAAATGAAATGAAATCCTGTCTCAGAACACTAATTACCTTCAGTAGGTCTTTGGTCTATATTTTTGGCTTGCAACTTGGCCAAAATCAGAGGAATCGGTCATTTCACCAGCCTGCAGTCCCTTCTGGACTGCTGTTCTGCCCTGAGACTGAAACACAGACCACCCAGCAAGGAGATGACAAGCAAATGTCACCCCAAGCTAATTCTCTGCTGTCCTACTCACGTCTTGTTTTGAAGGGCCGTTGCTGTGCAAGCCACGCAGTCCTGGCACTGTCAAAGCTGCTGGTTCCAGGGGGAAACCTTGACTTTGCTTCCCAAAGCTTGTATTCTGGAGAGAAATTCTTCACTGAAGTCAACAGTGAAACTCTTACTACCTTCAATGAGAAGAGATTTCAGCCTTGTTTTTCAGCTTGTCTCCAGCTTGTCTCTTCTAAGCTGGACTGTTTAGAAGGGGAAAAGTCAAGTCATTGCTAAGCATCCCGGTCAAAAGTGACAAAATCTAAATGAGATTAACAAGACTGTATGAAACTGAGCCTGACAATTCAACTATAGTGATGCCCAGGAGACCTACAAAGAGCTGGGAATATTATGGTGTTTAGAAATATCCTACCAGTGTCAAGAAGAATCGATCGGGATACTGGAAAATCAAAGGATTTGAAATTAGCATCCCAGTGAGGAGGATTCTACCTGTGCTTTACTCTTGGCTTCAATTATCTTTGCAGTAACAGCTGAAACCCCCAGGATAATATGACCTTACAAGCAGTCAGACACAATACAGGTGAGGACTGAATTTACTCCCATTTAAAGAACTTGCGATTTGGAAAATCGCTGAATCTGATAGTTATGGTGACTGATATTCCACCATTCTACTTAAAAAGGTTTTTCAACAATTGACTATTCTTAAGGCTAAAATACTGCATTTTGTCTCTGCTCTGAAGCTGTCTAGTCTCCATGTGCACCCATTGGATTTACCCATATCCTCATTATCAGATTTCCAACCTTGAATTATCAGATTAATACTCCCCAAGCATATACTTAAAGATCGTGACGACCAAGTCACCTCTTAATCTCCTCAAGTCAAATACTTTAAGACTTATTACAAATCCTGTAATTATTGTCATGCTTAATTTTTTTTTTTTCTCTAAATCCGCTTTCGTACAACATCCTTCTTAAACTGTGGACACCAGAACTGCACAAAGTATTTCAGCAGCGGCTTCTCCAGTGTGGATACAAGGGTAACGCCACCTCCCCAGTCCTGTTCAGTGCTTCTGTGTTTGCACAGCCAGCGATGACTCTAAACCTTTGGCCACAACATCACACTGGCAGCTCCAATTTACGTGCTTTATCTATTCCAACACGCAATCCCTCCTACACATTTAGCTTCCAGGTGAAAGACCCTTCCCTCACCACCCATCCTTTATGTAGGATCTGCCGTCCGTCTTCCTATATGTATGACCTCACCTTTGGCTTTATTCTCATGCATACTGTTTGCATGTTCTCAATTTTTGAAAACACCCAAATGAGAGTCCTGTTTTGGTCATTGTTTACCACTCCCTGAACTCTGCAACATCTGCAAATTTTATCAGCACTGATTTTATGTTTTCTTGCAGGTTGTTGACAGAAAATATTAACTAGTGAAGAGCCAAGATTGCGTTGTGCTGAATAGGAGGGAATGTGGCCAGAGTCACACCGTTCGGGCAACAGCTCTGTTTTTCAGTAGGGGAAAATAAATACCTGTGCTACTCATGAATACGAGCTTACACAAGTCAAGAGAAAAAAGATGGGACAAATAGATAAGTATGAGATTGGCAAGATATAGCTCTGTCTTTGTGTCTCTTTGGCATTCCACAACCTCAGCCTTCTCTTCACACCAGCACAGCACTGCAGGGACCCAGCAAGGTCCTGGCAAACGGGACTTCTTGGATGAGCATTTTGGTAGCGTGGAGCGGCATTTGCTGTTTCCAGCATCGTACGTGATCAAAGCGCTGCACTGATGTTATTACCTCATCCTTACAAACAGCATCTCTCAGAGGGCTGCTGAGAACCATTATCCCACCTTCAGAGATGGAAACGAGAGAGCTGAAGGCACCTCTGAGCAATCACAAAGTAGGAACTAAAATCCCAGAGCAACCTGTGCACCTCCGACTATTCTGCCACAAAATACGCAGCTTGAATTAGCAGAAGAGGGAGCCTGCTTCTCTCTCACACAGCAGTTTCATCACTGCTGAAACAAACACACTTTCTCCCAAAGCATCTAATTTATCACCAAAGGAAATCTCTGTTCTCTTCCCGAAACCACCAGCCAAAAAGAAACCTCTACCCTTTACAACTGCCTCTGTTTTCTTTGCTGCCAACTAGTCTCCATCCCTCCTTCCCCTACAGAATATCTTGTTGCAATGCTCCTCTCGAATAATTTTCACATAAAAACATGTGCCTCATCAAGCTTGCCCTGTCACCAGTGTTTGACAAGTGTCAGAGAGAGCCCATAAAAGCCAGGCTGGGAGCTCATCAGTGCAAAGGACACCATGTGTTGAACACATTGACAGTTCTCAATAAAAAACATCCCCGCCGAACAGCTGGTTGGGTGGCTGGGGCTTGGAAGAATGTTGGCCACATTGTCTACTTACGTGCATCCTCCTCAGTGATGCGCAGAAGATCCAGTGCATGGGGAGCGGAAATACATCACTTCCAGAAGATAGCAAAGTATTTTTTAAAAAAAAAAAACCCTGTATCTGGACACAAGTTTAGATCCTGACTCAAGGTTTATGGCCCATTTCAGACATACAGATGTGCAATAAAGTATTGGTTGCTTGATGTAGCTGCAAGAGACATTCATCTCGAGGGAGGGGAGCTGAGAGATGGGCGATGGTAAGAAGAGCTATCCTCATTTTATTTTCTTCTTCCCTCTCTCTCATGAAATACAGAGCTCTCATTTAATTTAGTGCCTTCTTAGGTACTAGAGCACAGAGACTGTTAGAGAAGATCTTCACCCAAACAGTTAGGCTGTCACAGCATGACACAAAAAAAACCAAAGTTGGGGCAGAAAGGCCTTTGCCCCTCTGCCTCTGTCATCAGCACTTGAGGCAAGGTGAAGAATTTGGTCTTTGCAGTCTCCTACTGCTGTGAGGTGCCTCCATAAGTGCAAGTGCTCCTGGTCTGCTTTGCTGCCAAATCCCAACCCTGCAACCTTCCGAGAAGAAACACAGACCCCTCTCAGTATCATTCTGAGAGGTGCAGTTGCTGCTGCTTCCCTCTCTGGCTGGTTCCATGGAGCCTGCAGGTGTTTGGATATGGCCTTTTCCCAGTAAAACTGGTGGTATGCTGATGTTTAAAATAAAATAAAATAAACTCCTAGTATGACAGCGTATAGCTGAAGACCACCCCTGTTTGAGCATTGCCTCTGGTGAGGCACACAATGTAAACAGTCTGTTTGATTAAACCCTCTCTAGCAAGAGGACTTTGGGGAATTCCACTCTTTCTCTGCGCAAAGATGAGCAGAAGATACTCTGCTCTTCATTAATTCAGAGCTCTTCAAAGGGCAAGAATAAATCGCTCAACTTTCCTCCTAGGAGAAACTGTTGATAGTTATCCTGGAGTTCGTGGAGGAAGCTCCCCAGGATAAATCAGCTCCGCTCCGGCACCTTTACTTCATCTGTTCACAAGCAAAGGGACTGTGCAACAACTGATAAACCATGTCCACGCTGCAATACGAAATGATCATTTCTGGTCCCCTCCCATCTCCCCCAGCCCTGTTGGGGTGGGAGGTGCAGAGACCACACTGGAATAGTCTTACAGATAAAGCTATTAATTACATGCCAGAAAGTATTTGTACAATAAGACAAACTGCTCTTTCAACAAAAAGCAACAGATAAGTCTATTTTAAACCATCCCGTTTTAAGGTATGGAGATCCTGCCAGCACTGGAAATCTTTTGTAATACATCGAAACCTTCAAGGCTCTTAGAAGTGGGACCGTAACTTTCTCATCTATTCTATCTATAAAAAGTCCCTTATTCCCAATTTCCTCGTGGAGGAGGAGGAGCCTGGGATGGTGACACGAGCACTGCATTCGCATCACAGCTCTGCACAAGTGAGGAACCACAGCCCTGACCCTCGCTCCCAGAGCTTTTCTTTATTTGATGATTTACCCATTTTGAGTAGTTGGAAAGGCTTTCTAGAGGACCCCAGTGTCTCCTGGAAGGAAGGAAACATGTAATCCCATCACCTCCTACCTGAGATCACCAAGGAGCAGTACTAAAGGCACAGCCTAGGAGCAGTCACCAGTAAATGGACCATTTCTTGGGTTCCCCTTGTGCTGTGAGGGGCTTGGGGGACCTCTGGAGCAAGTTAAAGCACTTTGTGTTTTCCAACCTGACAGCACTGTGACCATGACTATCGGTCCTTTGCTCCAGAGCTCATGGTGATCACACAGCCCTTGGTTCTGGTCTCTCCTACCTCCTCAAGCCGACGCTTCTGCGAGAGTGCTGTGCAACACCAGCCAGATCAGCCTCGTGCTCAGACTACAGAGGACAACTATCCTTTGGGCTGTTTTAGTCCTTTTACAACCTTTGCACAACTCAAGAGCAACAGTTTTGCAAGGAGCCAGAATCTAGATTTTAGAGGGTAAAAAAAAAAAAAAAAGGAAAAAGAAAAAAAAGAAAAAGAAAAAATCAGTGTATTTATCACGAAGAAATTCTAGAAGTTCATTGACGGTAGCCTCCCTGCTCAGGAGGGAGCAGTCCATGACGACTTGAAAGCAAATTGAGACTATAATTTTATTCCCTCTTTTTTCATATTTTCCGTGACGAAGGGAAAAGAAGAGAAAGACGCGTAGTGAGACAGACAGACAGACGTCTCATCAAAGGAACTCCTACAGCAGATGCAGAGTAGGAAACATCCAGCAACCCTGCTGGCTCCAACCCACAGCCTGGACCTGAGCGCACGCTTGATTTTCGTTAGCTCACTTTTCTTCCTCCAAACTTCCTCTGAGGGTGTTTGTTTATAAACAGAGGAGGGGATATTATTGCTGGAGATGGGACGTCTTGGGGGTGTGTGTGAAGGAATTTGGGGCCACAAGGCTGAAGAGCAGAGTTCAGAAGTGTTTGTTGCTGGAAACACAAAGGGCTCACTGTACAAACGGTATATGGCCTGATTTCACAGTCTAGAGGGATTATGATAGGTATATGCAGAAAATGCTCCAAAAAGTACAAACAGCCCCACATTATACAAATGTTTCCCACTGCATCACCATAACCATTACACACCCAAATGAAAGCACCGACAGCGGTGACGGTGGCTGGAGGTTGTTCTCCATGACATCCACTTCTCAGCTTGTTCATTTTCCCCATTGCATGCACCATCCCTACCTCGGATTTGACACGTCCGTGGGTCTGGAGCAGCCCCCCTGGTTTCCTCTCCAAAGGAGTTACTCTAGGTTTACATTGGTGTGTTCAACAGCAGAATCTGGCTCGTACTGCTCACCCTTCCCTCTGCCAAGTACATGTTTCAAAATCCTGTGCGTAATGCATTTAGTTAACATTTGCTTTTTCTCCCAGTACTCCTTTTCTCCCTGAACATCTCCATTCATGAGCTACAGCACAGACGGCTTCCAATTCTTGTCTGTTTTATGCTGAAAATAATTCCCATTAAATTATCACTGGTGAAAGGTGCTGGTTTGACCTCAGAAGGCTGCTCTGTTCATCCACAGGACGTAAGACAGCAGTAATGCGAGCTCCAGATTTCAGCCTTAACACCTCAGCCTGTACCAGCACAGATGCTGCCGAGCTGAGAACAAAATCGCGTGGATTGTATGATGTACGGCCTCCCTGTTGACGCTCCCGACAGCAACACGGGTTGTTCAGCCATGAGAGCATGCACTGGATGATGATCCCTCCCCAAAACAGCCAGGGGCACTAACATGCTGTGTGCAGAGCCCCTTCTGCAACCACTCACCTGCTCCATATTTAAGTAGAGTGGAAAGAAGTTATTTTTTGCCCTTAATAACCTGAGATACCCAGAGCCAGATTTTCGGCATTTCCTAGGAACATGCTTAGAAGTTACAACTTACATATTTCACAAGCTGTTTCAGCAAGTCAATATATTAATCGATGTGCAGATGTATCAAAAAGATCAAAGTATTTGAATTTAAATAAGAGAACTCTGAACTACGGGGCTTCGGTGATATTTGCTCTTCTCTCCATTATGAGCTGCATACGCTGTTCCATTTGAGAAATACAGTAATTCACGTTGGTTCAAGCCTCACCAACACGTCTAGCTCAGAGATATTAATTCCAGACCATCTGATTTTCTGCCATCTCCAAAGAGCTCATGTCACAAATGCCAGCTGCTGCCGCCACCCACTCCCCGTGTCACCGGTGCTTTCACCAGTGTGACACCAGCTGAAAGGCTTCATAAACCACCAGCTCAGTACAATTAGCCAGCAAGGAACCATCAGCAGCTCCAAGGAACCATCCTACAGGAATTTGGGTGTATTGACTTCACATGGAAAACAACCCCAGCTGAGGAATAACTGTCATCGCCCGTAAGAAAACCCAAGAGTTTAAGAAAAGGCCAAGCCTGCTGGGATTTCCTTCGAGCTCTGTCATCAACATGCTGCCAAATCTTGGACAGATCAGAACATCCCTCCATTCCTCAGTTTCCCTGATTTTAAGGGCAATGTTCTCTCACGCCTGAGAAACTTATCACCACCATCAGCAGGATGTTTCGAAGCAGTTATCAGGACTACAAAACCGCAGTCTTGCTGCAATGATAAACGAGAATAACTGTACTAGGACACATTAGAACAGGAGGGGGAAAAAAAGCCCTACGTTCAAAGCTAAGTAGCACTGGTAACAGTGAAGGCCTTTCCTTTCCATTTCTTTCCCCGTATTAAATAAAACAAACAAAATAACTGTGATAAGATCTCTTTTCTCCATCCAATGGATGATCTTTGTGAGTGTGCTTCCAACACTAACAGCAGAGAACAGGCAAGGAAGAAAGTGAAGGAGGAAAGAAGCTGCAGCTGATGCTCGGTGTCAGGAACAGGGCTGCTCTTCTCCCAATTCCATGACGACAGAAGACTCCCGGGACTCAGACGAGGGAGGGGAAGATGGGTCAGAGGAGAGAAATCCATATGGGAAAGTGATTTAAAGCAAATAAAGAGACAATAAATTAGATAAGGAAAAAAAGGAAAAACACAGCAGAGGGGAGGAAGGAGAAGAGATAAAAGGGCCCTGAGTATCACTCAAAAGGAAGACTCAAGGAAAGCCTACCAGACCCCAGGAGTTAATCAGCAAAGAACAGAGTGGTTTTCTTCTCAAACAGAGCAATTCTTTTGCTTTCATGAGCTGGTATCATATCTCTCAGATGCTGTTTCACCAGGCCAATTCCAGATGCTTCTCGGTTTCACTTCACCCTCTCTCTCTCTCTTCGCGAGAACAACCACTCGCTCCTTGTTTGTGTACCGCCAGGATGGATATTAAACAGAACAATATCAATGATTCCCGGAAAATATGCATGAGCATATGCCTGACTAAGCACACAAACACACTGCCTGCTTACCCTCTGTTCCCACAGCGCTTCCAACACGAGTTGGCTGAAACCACCAACCTGGTGGGCCACCCTTAGTCTGCAAGGAGGGGACACCACCCTCCTGCGGCAAAAGATGAGGAGAACTACACTGAGCAGCGGGTTACCCACAGCACAGGAGGAAATCAGCAACTTTTCCTTCTTCAGGAGCAGGAAGAAGGGAAAGTCAGGGGAATCGAGGACACCAGATAGTAGAGAAAGAACTGAGACTAGGATGGTGATAAGAGAGGGTGGAGGGATTGGATGGGAAAGTTCCGCACTTACATCACCAGCAAAACAGAGAAGTGGACAGTGTGTTTTGAATAAGTGCTCGTTTTAACACTGGAAAAAAAGAAGAGAAAGGTTGAAGGAGACAGAGGCCAAAGTGGGATTTGGCATATAGCAAAAACAACTAAAATAAACACGTCCCCTTCCCCTGGCCAACTTCTCTGACGTTAAGGCTTCGCAATTTTTCTTCTCTTGTATCCAAAGCAAGAAAGGACGGCAAAATAAGGGATGTTAAAGCAAGGACCACGGAAGGCCCCAGGCTGTACAGGAGGGATGCAGAAGACTCTGAAACCAGAGACAGAGTCAGCCAAGGTCAATGGTATTTTGTTATGATCTTGAACAAGTTTAGGATCAAATCCACGCTGCCTGCATAAATCTAACATCATGAATCCAGCCCCTTCTCACCAAGAGATACCCTGATAAATACTGCACTCTCCCTTGTTGCTGGCAACCTTATGGATGTTCAAAGTCCTCAACTAAGTAAATTGTTCTGATCACTATGACCCAGGATAGTAGAAAGTAAAATTCTGGGAGAAGATACTCACTCTTTTTCTCCATTTAACTAGCCTTTTTGAGTTCTGCTCACGTTCAGAGTAAGAGTACTTTGACTTCATGGATGGCTTTGGGGAGAGTAAACTTTATAATAGGCACTAGCATCAAATCAAAGCAGTTTACAAGATCTGCCACTTGTGTCAGAATATGTGGGGAAATAAACAAGCTGTTATTCCTTGATCATTGGAGTTTAAATGCTCTATTGATCTGGGAAAAAAAAAATCAAAGGTGCTTTGGAAATTGTGTGTGTGTGTGCATGCTCACGCCAGAGAAAATGAAGAGAAATGTAGGGACAAGGAGAAAAGAGCAGAAAAACCATCCAGCATTTCTTTGTCACAGAAAACCAAAATAAAACCAAGAATTGTATCCAGATGTTGGCTACCACAAGGCAGGGAAACACCTACAGAGCAACATAAGTATAAGGTCAGAAGAAGCACACCTTTAGTTTTTAGAAGTCTCATTTGGGGGCGGGGAGGGGGGGGAGGAACAAACAAAGAAACAAAAAGGACAGCACAGTCGATTGTTGTGTGCTCAGAACAATGCGGGAAGCAGATGCCCAGAACCTAGCAAACAGAAGAAGTCCAATACATTTTGCGTATTTGAAATAGAAAAGAGTCATCGGTGCTGCTCATACCGTGTGATCTAGTCGAGAGAAAAACACAGAGGATTTTGATCACGCAAGACTTTCCTGATCCACTTGCAAACTCATCTAGAATATAAAATTTGAAGATGTAAGAAGTGTAGCAATGTGAATGCGTTCGTTCTTAGCGTGACGGGACGCAGGGACTGCCACACAGACTAAGACTAGAGAAGGGTGGGAAATGTTTGATAAAATATTTTTCTCAGGAAAAAGGGAAATTAATCAAAACAGACTATCTGTGGGAAAGGATCACTTTTGGCAAATATTCCAACTTAAAATTTCAATACAAGTTTCATAGCTGTCAAAACACCTGATTCTTTTTTAACTTTCTGAAAATAAGAAAGCTGATATCTTTTACCAGCAAATGTTTTTCTTTCTCATAGTTAGCGCTTTCCTAAACCAGTGCTTTGGATTTTAGGTACTTAAGATGTTGTCAATCTGTCCTTCTCTTTTCCTGTCTTATGTTATAATGGTGAGTCTTGGTCTTAGCTAAAGTTCTTTGGCTTATAGTAGAGCACTGGGAAATTTTCTGTGGCCTGTGCTATATCAGAACCTACAAAGTGGATATTCTGTGAATGTTTGGACTAATTATCTGCTGTTATATCCCTGACACTGCAGGGGACTGAATTTGGCAACCCAGGTGGTCCCTTCTCTGCTTCTGCTCCTATAATTTCTATCAGAGAACAGAAAAGAGGAGCTAAAAAAACAACGGCTAAAATTGGAAGCAAAACTATTATACGGGAACATTTCAGCTGACCCCGCTCACAGAAGGGTTTATTTTTGTTTTTTCAATATGTCTTTTTGAAAAAAGCCACTATATTTTGGCTCTTTTTTCTGGCTCAAGCCAGCATGAGCAATGGAAATCCAAGGTGAAAGCACTCAGTTAATCCCCTGGTCCTGAGAGCACCTAAAACCCGTTGGTCCTCCAGTATATTTGTGGCAGACCTGCTCAGGCCGGTGTTGTGGCTGCACCTCTCTTGCGACAGACCCGAGGAGCCTGGCGCCTCTGTCCTGACCCAACCAAACCTGGGCTCCAAAGAAGGCATTTCTCCACCCAAAAATCCTGCTCCACCCAGCTGACGTGCCCCTGCTGCCTTGCGCCGGGGTCGGGCCCCAGCCACCAGGGAGGTGCCCGTGGCACTAGAGCTCTTTGCTGCTGGACCTGCCAAGGATCTCTCCCGCCCTTGGCAAAGGCTGACAAACACGCCAAGCCCATGGGACCAGCACCACCAGATTCCAGGGCCTCCTTGAAACAGGAGACCCGTCCTGTTCTTCACGAGAAAGGTGAGAGGCACCTACCTTTGTGGGGCTGTTTGGGGTTAAGGTCCCCTGGGAGCCAGCGTCGCTCCTCCCAGCCGCTCCAGTGCTGGGAGACCTTTGGGATTTGGGATTTAAGCGCCTCCTTCACTGTGCCACGTGTGGCTGCAGCTGATGGTGGGCACCTCACCTGCGCTGGGAGCGGCCGGGATCCCCTTGGCCATCTGCAATGCTCCCCTTGTGCCACACAGCGAGGTGACGTGGGGACCTGGAGAGCAGCTTCAACCTGACGTGAAAACTTTCCGGCATCTGAATCAGCGACTGGGTCTGTCTTTCCGCGACGGCTTCGCGTGCGAGGGCTCTCCGAGGGCTGCTTCTCGCCCTCGCCACGGAGGCCCTCCCGCCGCAGCTCTGCTCTGCGCTTCTCCAGACGTCTCCACAAGTCCCCGAGGAGAGCCCCGCTCCCGCTCCCTCTCCAAACACCATCCCCTCGCCTTGTTTTCTGCCTCACGCGAGGTTTTCCGAACTGAAACAGGCTGGCTTGGAATAAATCAGGCTGAAATGAAGCCTGGAGAGGTGAGCTCAGCCTGGGATACATCTCCGTGCCTACAGGAGACAGCCATACCTCATTTAGGAATCTAAATGTGCCATCCTTCACAGCCAGATTTCACTTTCCCTTTTATTACATTTTATTAATTAGAGCAGCCCATACATAAGTGTTTTAAGAAAAAAAGCCCATAACTTTCTTCTAACTGTGCTGTTCCGACTCCTGTGGTCAAAAGACCAGTTAAAATCCTAAGTCTCATGGAAAGAAAAATTCTTTTTCTGTTCCACCTTCTGCTCTGACTCTCGTCCTAGCTTCTGCAGGCTGAAGGAAATGTGCTGTTCAAACACAAATATTTAGTAAATGACAAGCTGTGCCGTGTTTCTTCAGTGGCCTGTTAGTCATACCTCATTCAGACCCGTAACCATGAAGTGGACGATCATTTGAATCCATCTACAGGGCAGCCAGAAGCACAGAGGTACCTGTAGCCTTCACCAGGGGTGTGCTGGAGGCACGTCATCCTGAAGGACCATTTGGGCAGGTTCAAGCTCCTGTCACTTTGGTCCAGCCACTACTCCGCTCCTGTCCATCACCACAGAACCTGGCACATGCCTGTGCTAACTAAATGACAGAACTACAAACTTTTTGTTTGACTTCTTCTACGTCCTTCATTCTAGTACTTCATTACAGATCAAAATAAGAAAACTCATGCAATTGCAAGACAACAGGCTGTTGAAGGTGAGAAAATGCTGCATTACCGATTATTTTAATGCCAGCGTATCTCAGAGCGAACCGTCTGTTGAAGACGTCCTCGAGTTCCCAACACATCCTCTGCAAGGATCAACTCCAGGGAAGGGACTCGCCTCACCCATTCTACCTGAAGCATATTAACTCAATATCACACTCCGAAACTTCAGAAAGGAACCGAATTAACTCCCAAAAGTAAACATATATTCTTAAACCCCGTGGAGGGAGCAGACTCACACAGTGTCAATTACTGATCTTTATAATTGCCCAATTATTGGCCCCTGACATAGATGCTTCTCAGTCTCTTACACTCAAGAGCTGTGGCTTTAAGTGAGCTCCACCGTGCTGATTTTGGCATTTCTTTCACTGTGGATTCTGCTGCAGTTTTACGTTCAGCAAGGACTGAAGTTGGGAAAACACAGGCACTCCCTTACATATGAAGCTTTATTAAGTTGGGATCGTGCTCTCTGTTGGCAGGCAGAGGAATAGAGAGACAGAGGAGAACGAAACTGGGAAGGGGGGGGGGAAAAAATCAAAACAAAACACAAATAACTTTCACTCTTCAGAGCGGGCACGCCTTCTTACTCCACGGCCGATCATTCATCCCGCTCCTCTCCACTCCCAGCCACTAAAGAGTCAACATCTCACTCCTGTGAAAACATGAGCTATCCCGCTCCTGAGCCGTAGAGCAGAAAACACACTGACAGGGACTCGGGAGGATCCTGTTTCTTAGGATGGAGTTGCATTTCCACAGTAGAACCGAAATATCTTTGATTACAACAGAAGCAAGGTCAACGGTGCTTTGAAGCGTCTTATTTTGCATGGCATGTGTATTACCTAACTCCGGTCTGGACCTTAACTCCTTCCTTCATGACCAGAAATGCGTTCAAAGACTCGTCAGGGGGAAAGCGCACGACCGTGAATGATTAATACCATGTGCACACGTGTGTGTTTGTAGGAGGGATGTACTGTGCTGTGTGGTAGGTACGCACATCCAAGGAGCGTTTGTCCAAGAACTGTGTGGCCCGGGGAGGGAGGCGAGTACGTACGAGCCCAGAGCTGCCTGTGCCGGAGCCGCACGGCGGGAGCACGGCCCCGCTCCCAAAAACCCTTCCGAGCTTTTGCGTAAGACGGATCAATGGGTCAGACTTTGAGTTTCCCAACAGCTTTCCCTGACAAATGCCAGAACAGATATCAGGGAAGTCAAGCAGGGCAGCAATAACATCGCTGCCAACCAGCGTGAAAATTGGCAGAGCCTGGCACTGAGGACTGCCTATCATCAGAGACGGGGCATGGCCCGGCACAATGACGAACCCACTTAACAGCACTGTAAAATTAGCCATTTATGAAAACAAATTGAATACTGCAGCAGAGGGTGACGTAAGGAGAGTTGGCTCCAGACAGAAACAGAAACTCCTGTAGCCTGGATTAGCAGAAGAGCTCCGTTATATCAGGGCTCAGGCACAGAAGCTGATAACAACTTGGGTCCTACAGGAGATTTTTAACAGACGCAAACAGGCTTCTCCTATAGGCACACGTATGGCTCTTACACGTCTTGCAGAGACTACTTCCATGCCAGCAAGCGGGGACAGAAGGGGAGCAGTCAACAGGGGCAGGGGGTGGGGGCAGAAAGTAGATGAAGATATAAGGAGGCCTCCGAAAGAGAGATGTCTTCCACTCGGTCCTCCCCTCTCCCTCAGATCTATATGGCCACGCAGTTTGGCATGTCGCATCTGGGATAGAAGTTGGGGAGAAACTCCCTTCTGGCACTGCCAGCAAGTCTGACCCAGTCACTGCCCTCCCCACCGAACCGCCGAAGGGTTCTTGATTTCAGTAGGGTCCTACAGATGCAACTCCAACAGCAGACCAGGGCTCCTGAGTCTGTCACATCCCAAAACAGTGAAAATGAGAAAGCCAAGAGTTTTGGCAGCCAGAACCCTTGATTTCCTCATTGAGGGAAGCGTAATCTCTCCCTAAGCTTGCTGCAGGTCTGGGAGGCTGTGGTGTGCGGAGGATACTCCGAGTGAGTTCCTCTTGGACCTCTTCCAGGTGTTTACACACAGAGCCAAACCTGGCTCCTCTTCAAGAGTGCCTGGGAGGGGGGGAAGGGGAGCTTCAAAATAAAATAAAAATCACCAAGTCCTCCCGAGCTGAGCTGCAAGCTCTACGGTGCTAAACTGGGGCATTTCTTTTCATTTTTCACAGTGGAATGTTATTTCCATGCATAAAATGGGTCAAGTGTTTTATATAGACAACAACCCAACCTCCCCCATCCAATTAAAGTATTTTACTACAAATGATCTTTGTGTGTGTTTGTCTAGGTTCCCTATTGTGTGAATGAGAGATACTTGCACCAAAGGCAAACACGAGGTCTTAGGTGTTGGATCAAACACATTAAAAACCACAGTGACTGTGTTTTGCCACCGATGAGATCCGTGTAAACTCAAATTCCACCCTTCCTAACTTGAAAGGGAAGCATTTTCAGCCCTGGGGTTCAAGTTAAGATTGGGAACCAGGAAAGTATGAGAAAGCCAGGGGAAATAAAGCAAGTAATAATCTGTTTAACTTATGAAATCACTCATCTGCCTGTCCTACTGAAGGCACAAGGGACCAGCCCATGCCCAGCATCTCCTGCCCACCCCGCAGCCACGCACCCGCCCCCGTGTCCCCCTCCTCAGGGCCAGCAGAGCAGCCGGGACTGGGGAAAGCTAAGGAGACGTACTGCCGAGCTCATCTTAGTTTGTGTTTTCCTTTAGCAACTTTCCCGGGAGAGGACAGTCGGGCAGGGATGGGGCAGAGGAGCTGGAGGGGACGATGGGGTGGCCGGGAGAGGAGAGCGGGGCTGGGGGAGCAGCTGCTGAACCAGCAGCACCAGCAGCAGCTGCCTCCTGGTAGGAAGTGACTCCAGTTAAAGGGAAAGGGGAAATCCTCCCTGTCTCTTTAAGGCATCCTAGGACATGGAAACTTTGTACTTTCAGGGAATCTCCTTGCCAAAAGAACTGTAAAACATGCCTTCCTCTCCACCCCCCACCCCCCTTACC
>VZRU01012942.1:180024-208078 GCA_013398155.1 Pedionomus torquatus
TTAATATTTTTTTCACTCTTGAAAGATCTCAAAAGCTCCCCCTGATGGCAACAAAAAGGATTTTTCTAAGTACTTAATAAGTGGAAATGACTTAGCAGTAGCACACTGCGAATCTCCAGGCCATTATTCCACGCAGAAGTCCAGTAGAACCGAGTTAAATTGCACCAACTTCAGTCACAAACCCAGTAGCACACACCACCTCTTCTTCCACCTCAGAATTAATGATTGTCACGCCTTAATTTCCTATAAACTTTTAACAGCAACCACTCCAGAGTTTTCCTGGGACCGTCATTTTTCTGCTTTAGCAGATTGTCCTGGCAGTATGAGTTTGTTACAACTATTTACGCTTCAAATACACATGATAAAATTAATGAAAATAAATTTTTCAAGGAGGAAGAGTGGTTGCACGCTTGCAAAGCTTCTGGGAGATGTTTTGCCGGTTCCTTACTAATTTACAAACGCTCGAGAATGTACAGTTGGCATTTTCAGAGACGTTGGATATATCCCCGAAGTCCCACCAGAAGTCAACAAGAACCAGTGCCGCTCAGCCCCTCTCAGACCAGCCGCCCCGTCCCTCCACACCACCTCTGCTCACCAGAAAGGCACAAACTGCTGGCAACATCTACAAAGTTTTTAACAGAAGAACCTCAAAGCCATTAAGCCTCTCAACAACCAAGAGGAAACTGTTAGGAAATAAACTGTAGCACGGTATAAACTCCCCTAAATGTCCCGAAGAACTCGGAAGGATGCAAAAAAAAAGCCGCTTTTGCTTGCGTGCCTGCTGGGCAGGAACAATGTCAGATCAGAGGTGCCGTGCTGCACTTCACTATTCTAATGTAACACACACAGAACAACGCAACTCAAAGACAAAAAATTAGAGTGAGTCTGTTCAACTTCAGGCAAGAGATATAGCCAGGGAGAGTCCCGGTGCCGGGGTCACTGCCTCCTCCACTTGACAGCTCCCCCCAAAGTCCCCGGGAACTTTGACCACGGCAAGTCTGGAAGAGTCTCTTTAACTAAAGAATGCGGGTTCCAGATTTTCCAGTGGAAAAAGCTAATTCTGTGAAATCACAACGTTTCTTAGGGAAATTATGATTTTTGGCTGAAATCATCAAAGGAAATTACTGTAACATTTCAATGCGATGGCACTGCACCATCTCGTTTTGAACATCTTCGACCTTCTATCTCTTACAGTGTAACTGGCAAAGGAAAGGGTTTCACTGTGAGCAAAACCCAGCACTGCAGGACACCAGACTGCAACTCCACTTGCAAGTTCTGGGGGTATTCTTGCAACAAAGGAAACACCCAAAGCTCAGCTTTCTGTACCCAGAGAAGACTGAAGAACGTATGAAAAGATGGCATTTACCTCCTGAGCACAAATTACATCTTTAACCAGTTTTATTTCTAAGGCACAGCAAAAAAATAAAAAAAGCATAAAGAAAATGTGATACATAAACTCTTGAGTGAGAAAGAACAGAGAGTGGAAGAGATGTGATTTTAGGAATAGTGAGTAAATCTGGGATTCCTTAAGTCTGTGGGTCAGATCTAACTTCCCTGACAACAGATGAAATTCTACCCTGCACAGATGGACACTTATTCTCCGCTTAAGCCAGTACTTAAGTGATGTACGGGCCTTCTGGCAGGGGGGGTTCTACCCAAGGAGAATAATCCTCCTGTTGAACTTGAGTGGAGTATTCTCCTAAGTCCAGGGAGCAGGATATTGTCCTGCATTGAGAGGTATTTTCACAAAAAAAAAAAAAGNGCACCAAACCCTAGATACACATATAGAGACAAGAATTAAAATAGATATTTATGATATTATGCCAAAAAAATAACATTGAGCTACATGCTGTATGCGGTCATTATAAGTAGAAATGCTCAGCAGGAATCTTAGCTGAAGCTGCCAATAACTCCCAGGTTCAAGACTAGAGCTGAGTGAATAAATCATAACAAATAATGGTTTTGTCAAATTTTGACTTTTTTTCCTGCTATTTGCAAGCAGACTGCAAAACCTCTCAAATATGTTTGAAATTATATGCCCATTTCTTCCTCATACTTAGTATTTCTCTAAGGCCAATTAGCACACAATTTACTGTAATGTACACATTTTCACATTTGTTCTGTGTTAATTAGGCAAGGAAGTCGCACAGCATTATTTTTGGCTCCCTGGGGGTCAGGTTTAATCACTCATGGTACAGTAAAATTACTAATTTTGCATATGATGGGAGATTCCACCGCTTGAAACTCTCCTTGTGAAAAGCAGCCTTGGCTCTTCAAGTGACTCACATGAAGGTCAATTAAAAACAATGTTTCTTGAAAGTCGAGCTGAAAAGTCTGCCAGTTACACAGCTGAATCGAGGCCCTACTATTTTGGGCAAGTATTTGTACATATTTGTCCTCACTGTCCACAACTCCATCAATCACAGCAGAGCTTTGCATGGTTTTTACCCCTCACCGATATCCCAATCAAGTCTCTCCCAACTTGGCTTGGGTTGAGGATCGCTGAGACGCAATCCAACAGCTACTCTGTTCAGATTCAGACAGGGCCCAGACACCAGATTTTAACGCAACGTGTTGGATTCAGGGAATGTTTTATGCAATCAACACTGGTATGATAGGAATCACGCTGCCTCCACAGAATAGCGAGGAATGAAACCCCAAAGAGCCGAGAATAGCTTCAAAGAAAAAGGGATTTAGGCATTCTAGCTTGTGAAGCCCATCAAGTCCAGCACCTCGTAGGAGATAGCTAGAGCCACTTGCTTGGTGTCACGGTGGTGAGACGGGGCTGCGTTAGGTAGAACGTGGCTAGAGCTCCTCATGAGCCCAAGAAAATGCAGAAATGCTAATAACCGAAAAACCAACAAGAAAAAAATGTCAAACATGTTCTGTCTTGGAAAAGACTGAACAGAAGACCTAATTTGGACACAGTGTAAATTTGCCAGTTTTTAAAATGTTTTCTCTGTCTGTCCTTCCTCCTCATATTTTAAAAAGGATGAACGATTAGAGGTCTGTGTGCTGCCTCTACTGTTGCACTCCACACAATCCCGATTTTAAGAGTCCTTTATCACTATTGCCTGCACACTCATAATTCTGTACAGCCCCGCTCACTCGAGCAGAAATCAGAACACCAGCCTTTATTACTGGAGAAGAGACTTTTCTCCTGCCGATCCCCCAGTTCTCCCACACGTAAAACACACACTACGTTCATTTACATCAATAAAACAGCTTCATGTCAATTTGAAATACACCATTTAATCCGGAAAAGTTTACCGAACAATTAAGAAGTGCAATAAATGACAATCAAGACTAAACACGTAATTGATGACTTTATGAAGGTATCAGTAATTTTATAAGGTAATTTGCAGTCAGTGGCTATAAATTCCTATTGAAACCTGGCATATCACTCTTTTTTGCCCTGCAGAGAGCTGTATTTCCTAACAATACTGATGCCTGTTCGCCTGGGGTTCTGTTACTTTATCCTTCAAATTTCCCTCATGAAATATCGTATTTCCAGAAAAGTTACATATTCTTTGTATTTTTCACCACATTCTTGAAATACATTCTTGGGGGGTGGGGCAATAATCTCTGCTCTACAACACTGTGGTGAAAGCAAAACGAGACAGTAGATGATGTTAGCAATGGGGCATGTTCTTCCTCTCAATTAAACCATGTAAATACTGATTAATTCAGTGAGTCCGTTTTAATTTGGACTGTGTACTCTAATTCTGGGTGTTGGGGATGGACTACCCAGATGAAATCCTGGCCCAGGCATGAAGAGAAGAACAACCATGGGCCTCACCTTTGTGGTGCCCAGCTGTCACACCAAGGTCACCTCCCTGGGACCCAAGATGCAGACATGAGGATGGACAAGACTTATTTGTGAGCTGCCCCAGTGGGTCCCATCGGGAGACTCAGGGATCAGGTCCTTTATCCCTCACCCTGCAAAGCCACATCCCAACCCAAGAGAGCACCACACAGGCGAAGGCGGCAGGTTCCTAACCCAGCAGACTGATGGGGGCAGCAAAATCACAGCCTAAAGCAAAAGATACAGATAAGAGGAAGGACCTCCTGGGTCTCAGAAGTGCCCACAGCACCATGACCAGCCGGCCCCACACCAGTGGGGTGGCCCAGGGGCTCCCCTCTGCGCTCATGGCAGGAGTGGCCTCCCAGAACCCTCCCCAGGCCCTCCTGGCATTGCCCCTGCTTGGGGCAAAGTCCTGCTTGGAGACCCCCATCCTTTTGTCCGGGTTTAAAACCCCAGCAAGAACACAAAAAAATTGCTGCACATTCCCTTCTCATTTAAGGAGACTGAAATGATGCTTATTTTAAAAGTCTGTTCACCCTCGGATCCTCAGATGAAAGCAGGATGCTGAAACCCAGAACCACAGATGACTATTTTTATAGTTTCCACACTTCTTCCCCAATGAGGAATTTCTGAGAGGCCAAGAGGAGGAACTATCAAATGTAGCTCCTGAAAAAAACAGGTAAAACCCAGGAGAAGGTATGAGGAGATACACCTTCCAGTATTTCTGGGGTTGGGCCAAGTGCTGGGGAAGAGAATTAGACCTGGTTGGGAAGGAAAGGGGAAAAGGACAAGCCATCACCTGACCAGGAAAGGAAAAACTTGTGATTTGCATCTCCTAGTGATTACAAATACCTGTAATTGGCTGATGACCTGCAGGAGGAGAACTGCACAGGGCCAGTGCTGAATTCAACCCTGAGCATTTTAAATTTGTCCAAGCTGCCTCACTGCAGTCTGGGACTCAGGAGAGCTGGATCCATGACAGGAGTCCCCCCCGACATCTGCTGAGGACATTTTCTGTGATGCACAGGAGTACAGAGGCTGCCAAAAGAGCCAAGCCCAGATCAGAAGAGTGACAGGAGACTAGAAAAGATTTTTTCACAGAACCAAAGAGTTATCAGACAGCACCAAACAGTCAAACAACTCTAAGACAGAAAGATGGGGGCTCGCTTGTTACACAGGGGTCCCCCGCCTTTGTAAACACATGGTACATTAGCAGGTATGTTCCACCCAAAGAGGCGCGGATCCACAACACAAACCACACCACTGCAGTTGCTGTTAATTACTCACTGCCCCATTGGCAAGTCTCAGCCGAGAGGTCAAGGACTGGGTGAGCTCTCGAGCCTAAACTATCCTCTTAGGCCTACTAATGTTTTCCCCACAAGATAAATAGCACGTGTGGGTGCAGACAAGGGAGGGGGGGCTGTCTCAGAGAGGCATACGGGGCCTCTGCTGGCTGGGTACCTGTTCAGAAGATACATGGGAGGTCATCAGTCTTTCAGGGCTCTGCTCTGACATTTTCCTCTAGCCATACATCACTTTTAAAACATTAAAGAGAGAAAGGTCATTATCAGCTGTCCTGGAGGAGGAACACAGGAGAAGCAGCGGAGCGGTCAGGGTGGGCTCCCACGGGTAGGGTGGCATCTGCTGCTGGGGGAGAGATGGGTCCAGGAGGTGGAGATGGAGAAGAGGCCTCTGCCTGCTGCTCTCTCAGCTCCCCCAAAGTATACTCAGTGCAGTGTGGTACTGCATCACAAGCTGCTCTGAAAGCCAGAAGGGAAGTCTGGTGCTGGCACATAAAGATGCATGGGGAGAGACAAAGAGCAGGACTCAGACAGCCAGATGGAAATTCATGGCTCCGGAATCATCTAGAAAATTCAAACGTATCAGGCATGTTTTGGTATTCACAGGCATCATCCACAAGAAAGTTTAACATACCCAAATGTTTTTCCTAAACTAAATTTCTGCTGCAATGCCAGTACTAACTGGATTAACAAGAGAAACCTGTCGTGTCTTGCTATTGAAGAAGATAATCAAGCAAATGATAAACAAATTGATCAAGAGAAAGACACTCTGTGTCATTCTGCAGCAAGAAAGCCAAAAGACAGAATTCAGAGGAAAAGCTGCTCTCTGCATTTGAGAGCTATTCCCAGTGAAACGGGATTTCCCCTTTCTGCTTTCATTTGAATGGCATTTGAAAAACACAGCTGCAGAGTCCCATGCACACAAGGTATGGAGCCAAGCGGGGAACCCTCCCAGCCAGGCCGTCCCAGCCTTCAGCAGCACATCGGAATTTAGCAGTTTGTCCTGTCTGCACAGCACACGGGGCAGTTTGTCCTGCACAGCACACAGGGCCCAACTCAAGCCCCTGCCTCAACTGCTCCCAAAGCTTCAATGGGTATCTGGTCCTCACCCAGACCTGGGTCCTCAAGATCACCCATAAACCAGCCAACTTCTGCCCCAAAGGTGACACAGAAGCCTACGTTGGTCCAAACCCAACGGCATCTGAACCAACCTCGGTCAAAACTGTGGATTATACCTTAAACCTTTAAGTTCAGAGCAAGGCAGCAGGGTGGGATCTGGCATTGCAGAGCAAGGTGATCATCTGGAAGATAGATCTAGTCTTTTCAGTCATGTTTAGCTCTAGAATTTAAAAAAAATTCCTCACTTTGTCATCCCCTCGCACCTGAAGCCAACGCTCCAGAGTCCTCCCTTCCTGATCCCAGCCCATGCTGTGAGGCGTCCCCATCCACGTCCCAGCCTTGCACCTCGGCTGCTTCATCTTTCTGTGCCCCCCCACGCTTCACCCCCAGAACCCATAGATATTAATTGATTTGTCAAAAGAAAGTTCAGGCAAGGATGTATTAAATCAAAACATTCCACTCATACCTCCCAGGCTTCTCAGTGCAACTGAGATTCTTCAAATACAGAAAAAAACCAAAACAAGACAAAACAAAACCGAGAAAGAAAGAACAGAAACAGTGGAAAGAGAAACCAGACAGATGAAAAGCAGAAGGAAAAAGACAACCAACAAGAAAACACAAGCAAATTGGAGGACAGCCCTCACGAAGAGCTGCAGGTTGGCGGGGTTTTTTGCTAAGAATTTGGCATCAATGGCTTTCTGTGATATGTCACTGCATGAAATAAATACAATATAGCAAGCGTTATAGAAAACAATTGCCATATGTGAGGGTGGTGGCAGCTTGTGCTTCCCCCCGCCACCCCCTACCGCTTTTGTCTGCACTAAAGCTGCGTTTAAACTAGTGAAATCCATCTCTATCTGTCTCAATATATAAATACATTTTCAGCCAAGACCCACCACTGTCTTTAGCTGTATGGCAACTCTCAACCGAAATGCCTAAGCAGGGTTTTGACTTCATCCCCAGCTCATTGTTAACGCATTTTACAGGATTTACAGAAATTCCCTTTGCTCTTGAAGGTGATACCCGGTTCTCCAGTGATACGTCGCAGATCTCTCTGATGCAGCCCAGCTCTCTATTGAGTGTCAAACCCTGTTTGCCTACTTGCATAGAAAAACAGAAAACATTATAAGGACAGATCTGAAAACTGCAAAGGAAAACTATAGCGTTGTTTGTATTGGAGATATTTTGTGTATCCTAGTTTTAAAACTGCTTGTTACTGCACGAGTAGATCTGTGTGCAGAATTGGACACACTAAGTGGACTGGACTGTCATAACGGCAGCTCAGATACCCTGCTAAAGCAGGTATTTAAACCGATGAGTGAGTGAGTGACCTGGTTAAGAATCTCAAGAAAATAGAAAATTCCTCAGGAGGCAAAAACTGGAATTGAAATATCAAAATTTATCCTGTAGCAAAAAATAGCCTCCTTTCATTCCTTTGCCACCAATGCTTTAAAAAAGAGCGAGGAAAAAGAAAAGGGCATCAAATGAAAACCCAAATAATACATGAAAACATTCTCCAAAACTAAATAGGCATAGAAGCACAAAGCCCTGTATATATTCAATACTATTTTTAGAATGCATTTAAACCTACAGACTTCAAAATTAATTCTCTAAAGTACATTTCTATAGCGCAATACAAATCTCATTAAATTCCATAGTTCACAATATTTATACAAGAAGGTACCCTCTGCTATTAAATGTGCTAGGACCTGCCCAGAAAGGTTAGTGACTCTTTCTAGGATACCGAAATCTTTTCAGCTCAGTTCATCACTAAAAAAGAAGGCTGGACTGATTTTAATTTGATCAGACTTGAGTTGTTGTCAGAATAGTTTACTGAACAGTTACTATGAAAAATAGGGAGGCTTTTTGTTCGTAAATGAAATCAACTTTGTTAGGAGTATGCACAATATTTCAGCCTTTATAACATCATGTGCTCCAAAACAGTGCAGGCTTTGTGGCAAGTTAAGGCATTGCCAACTTTTAATAGGAATAGCTGTACGTGGAGTTTACAGGAATTACTTTGTGGGGAACGCAAGCAGCTTTCTCGGTAAAGGTGAGTGGGGTGATGAGCCCCACTGGATAGGCTGGGGCAAATCAACCAAAATCCAGACCTATATAGGCACGTTGGTGCCTTTCTTTCCAATTACGTCCGGGAAAGTGAAGAATTTAATCAGGAGCTGATGTTCACGTATCCACCTGCTAAGTTTCTACCAGGTTGCAGTGATCACACTCTCTTTTCCCAACCTTGTCAAGTACTGCCAAGGTTGTCAAGCTGACCTGATCCTTTTTGATGGTCTTCTGCGACAGGATTCGTTGGAGGGTCTCCTGAGTCTTCACTTCTCAAAACCTCATCTAGAATCCACACGAAGGGACCAGAAGGCAGCAGAGGGTCCAGGGCAGAGGTGCAGCAGACAAAAACATGCGCTGCCATTTATTATACAAGTTCAAGCTTCCATCCTTCTATGTCTAGCATCTTTTGCCAACCCTAAATTCACTGTGGCTGCCATTAGAAAAAAGCAATTGAAAAATGAGAAAGATTATCAGGCTCAAGAACCAGCATTTTAAACCGCATCCTATATTGGGGTTTTGTTTCCTTGTTATAATAACTTACTTTTAAGTAAGACTGATTGTAACAATGGCATGAAATTAAGAAAGGGAGAGAGGGAAAAAGGGGGGGAAAAAAAAAGGGGGGGGAGAAAAACACCCTCTGTTTGTTTAGATTGGGTCACATTTTGAATTTAGGTTTCATTTTTCTCTTAATTTTGTGCAAAGATTGGCCTTAAGAAGAAACACATTTCTGGAACTGGGAACCTACAGCATGGTACAGCTTTCAAGACACCATGCCAAAGTGTCTCTTTAATTATTTTTTAGATGAATTTTCCTTGTTCTGAGCTAATGGGTAACAGACCATGTCACAAAAATATTCCACATCCCTATTTATTCAGCAGAGAAGAGCTTTTTCTAAGAGTTTTAAAAAGGTTTAAAAACTATAGGCAGAGAGTCCTCAGAATGGATGCCTACAGGCTGTAGGCATCTAGTTCAGGTTCACTGGAGCCACAATCAGCCAAGGACTTGCAGTTTCAGCTCAATTTCAGATTAAACTGAGGATGCTCATGAGATGACAGACCTGTCTGCTCTCCTCTGTTCCCTCACTGCTTTCACACCCCACAGTAAAACCCCGAGAGCTCTCAGAAACTACAGGTAGGGCTTCAACAATCCTTTAAAATGTACAAAATAAACCTGCTTGAGTGATTAAGGTGTTTCTCATGTTTAAGATGATTGAATGTATGAAAATGAACAGATCCCCTTGAGTCATCTTCAGCCAGAAAAACCATAAGAACCCCTGGAGGAAGCTGTTTTCAGTTCTAAATGCACCAAGGTCCATGGCAGGAGCCACTGTGGGAAGCCGGCAGAGAAGCCTGGCTCTGGGAAGCCCTCAGCCCCTCCACATTTAGCCTTCCTCTTCAGGAGCTATGGCCAGAGCAGTCACTTGGCTTGGGGCACCTCAAGCAAGAGAGATGGCCAAAACTGGTGTAGGAGGCTGATGTTGGGGAGAGGGTGGCCACCCAATGACCCAGCCGTCTGGCTCTGGGGGACCGGGCGGGATCCTCTTTCTGGAGGAAATCACACTTTTCTCTCACAGAAGTCCTTCCCAAAAGGGCTGCTGAAGCCAGGCTGCTTTTTGTTCTCAGTAATCACTTTACCAATATTTCGAAGGCATTATGTAACTGAAACAGTGTAAAGTTATTGCTACCGACATTGTCAATAAATCATTAACATTTCTTAACAGGAACAGCACAACTGTTCATGTCATGGCTGTCTCATTCACTTTCAAATCAAAGCTTTCAAATTAAATATTCATTTAATATTAAAATATTAATGCAGTCCCACTGTTTCTGTAACAAATATTAATTTCTTATGGCATTTCCAGGCAAATGCATATATTATAAACTTCATCTCCCCCAGGAGGTCCCTCAGCCTTCCCTTCCCTCTTTCAGCATTATCCTGATACCAGGCCAGGAAGGGACTTGGAGAGAAGGAGGGGCTGCCCGATGAAGGGGAAGCAAGGTGGATAATTTAACTTAAAGTGTACCCCATTCCTCCCCTCCCACACAACCTCCCCACCCTTAGATCAGGATATCGAAGGCTGCCATTATATCTCCCGCCTACAGAATGAGTCATTCATACATTCAGCAATTCCTGTTGGAAAAACAGTGAATGCCTCTGTCACCAGAGCCCATTACAGAAATTAAACTTTGCAAATCATCAGGGAGGGGCAAGATTTAAAGTCTTTCAAGGCGCACGCCTGGTCTCTCCAGTCTCAGTGAGAGCAGAATTGATTTGACAATAAGCTTTTACAGCCTTAATGTCTACAGTAGGCAGCACGCACATACCCGGGGAGGAAGCAGGTCAGAGCAATAGAGTACTTCTCCCTTGAAGATACAAGTATTTTTTTTTCAGTGGTTCATCTCAGGCAAAAAGACACTGGATGGAATCCGCAGTGGCATTTCCATTCTGCACCACAGCTCGACGTCTAAGGCTCGCACGAAGAGCATCCCTTGGCCACCCAACTCTGTCCCTGGGTGAGGCTCCTCAGGCAGGGAGCCGGGGGAACTGCAGCCCCCCAAGGAAAGCTTCAGGCTTTCAAGGATTTCACTCTATAGGAAATGCTGACTGGGAGGATCCAAAGGAAGAGCTGAGATTATTCTCTGACAAATGGTCAAGACATAACCCCATTCAGAAAGGCTAATTTTCTGCACAGTTTACTATAATTACTTCTGTTGCTTGTAGCTTCCTTATCCTTCCTCCTGAGACCATTAAATCTACGCTGCTCTTCTTCAGAGTGAGGAATAAAAGCTCTTCAGCCTTCAGGCTCTTTGGCATTTTTCTATCATTACTTCCTTGTCCGGTCATGAAACAACCTGTTTTTTGGGGGGGAATTGTTTGTTTTAGGGTTTTTTTTGTGTGCTGTTCTTTCAAACCAAATAATTCATCTGCATAAAATTCATTCACTTGAATTGTTCACGGGAAGGGAAATTATTTCTTGTCCCAATTTGTCAGCGGGTCCAGACCTCCCGGTCTCTGAGACAGGGATAGCATTATCAAGGCTTTACAACGAGCCTTTAACAGGAGTAGACACAGATTGCAACTGAAATACTCTGGTGTTGGATTTCAGATTGGTTGTTGGATACTGACTGTAAAATGATGTTGGGAGATTCCTTCCTCAGTAGGAAGAGCAGGAGGTGCCACCCTGCGGGTACCATGTCTCTTTATGCCCTTCTAATCCTGCTACATGCCAAGCCTTTGTGTCTGGGTACTCACGCCCAAAGTGCTGCATGGGATTACGAGAGTTTCTTTATCAGTCTACTCTGAAGACAAGAAGGAGGAGAACTTAGGTGAAAATCTGCTAGCCCAAGTGGGTTCTCTCCTTTCTTGAAGGCTTGCCAGCACAGGGCATGCTGTAGATGCCATATAATCACTTAGAATTAAAACCAGAAAAGACTGTCTCTCTACCAAGAGAGGAGTTTGGATGCTTGGTCTACCTGAGGGTGTTTCCACTTAGCAATCTTTCTTTCTATGCAAATCCCATACCGAGACCATCTTTGGAAAGAGTGCTCCTGTGCAGAAACTAGTGGCGTGACTGGTAAACTTAATATTGGAACTGTGCTTCCTTAAATTCCCAGAAATCACATACCAGGGTACAAGCATCACCTCCTGGAGAAGCACAGAAACCCACCGATGCAGTCAGGCAAACGTCTCTTCCAGCCACCATCCCTCCTCTCACAGCCCTCGCCCCTCTCAGCAGCCACCTCCTCCTAAACCCACTGCTCTCCCCTCCTGCCAAAAATTGTTCCTTCGCATTCAGCCCCGAATGTAACATTCGCCTCCCCTCTTCTTTCCCTTTCTCTAATTGTATCCTTCCCCTCTCGTACTGTCCAACTCCTCTACGTTGATTTTCCTTCTCCCATTACTCTCACTTTCCATTCTCTCCCCTCACCCTTCTCACTTGTAAATGGTACCTTGTTCTTCTTTATATAACACTTTGCCCTTTCTCCCTCCAAAGCAGCATCCCGCTCCTGGAAGCATGCACTGCCTATTTTACCTCCTCCCTGTAAAATACTTCCTGACTCTTTTTCCCCCCTTTTTTTAAAAAAAAAAAATATCCCAATGCTACATAAAAATAAACTATATTCTTTTTGAAAGTCCCTGTGACCATTAAACCACCACAGTCAGCAGTGAGTTTTTACAGCTTATCATAAAGCCTCCTGCAGTCCCATTATAGTTGACTGAGGGAATAAAACATGGTTCAAAAATAATCCTAACAGTCTACCATTACTGATTTCCTCCTGTGCTTCTTAGCTGATTTCAAAAAAATCAACATATAAGGAGAAGTACTCCTGCCCCAGGTTTTCAGAGCAGCACCGAAAGGAGACAGAGGGAGGGAGAGGGTGCAAGGCAGCTCCAGCTGAACCCACCACTTTGGTTCCCAGTCCTTACGCAAACGGAGAGCAGATGCAGTGCTGCCAACCCCTTGCCATGCCCCACAACATAGAGCCGTCCATTATGCATCTGCTGCCAATTAGGGCTCCTTTGAGTACCATCGGTCTAGTTTTTCGAACAGAGACTATGGTGGGTGTACTGAGGTGTCCAGAAGGGACATAAGAAACCAAGAAGGAGAAAGTGCAGGAGCAGCCTCAGAAACAGAAGACAACGCTGGGATGGTGCCCAGGCTCAGCTACAGGACCAACAGGATGAAGGCACCGGGGGGCCCTGCTCCACAGCCATGCTTTGGGGTGGGTGTGCAGGAGGAACCAGCATGAACATAAAGCGTGAGGCAGAGCCACACCTCACAAGTGGCTGTCACCAACGTCAGTTATTGTTATTCAGGAGACTCCAGCATTAGCGGGAAGGTTTTCTGGGCTGTGGCCAGTGAAGCGATTGCTGCAGAGGACATTAGGTGAACAGGATGTTTTTCTAGCAAGGCAGAAGCTATGTCATTGCTTTGGCTTCCCTTCTTCCACACCTCCACCAGGGATGAAAATGGATCCCAAGGTGGGAGAAAAACTTCGAGTGTGCAGTCAGCAACTCAATCTCCCTTTTTTTGAACAAGTTATTTAGAAGTGCTAATAATTGCATTAGGGATGAGCACATTTTCCGGCTATTCAGCTCGCACTCCCTCCCTGATGCTGACATTTCAAAGACTGTTATAGAGTTATACCATTACTAGATTAAAAGGACGTCACAGGCAGCCTCAATTATAAATTCAAGTGATTGTATTAAGTGGAAAAAATATAATGAAAACAATAATGTTAGTTTTATAACATTATTCTCTGCAGTTGTCTCATGCTCTGTGAGCAGTAGACAAGAACTGGAAAAGCACTACACCCTGGACCAAAGCTTCTCCGTGTGATGGTTCTCAAAAGCTTTCACACAAAGGCAAGATGACTAGCAAAATCTACAGCAGCATGGACTTAAAAGTTTTCTCAGTTGATACATGGCTTCTGTTCCTTGAAAAACAAAACAGTCCAAAAATCTGCCACTAAACTACGAAATCCCCAAATAACTACCAGAAATAGAGTCCAAAGGGTCGTGCTACCGCATCACAGCACCCAGTGGAGCAGGGCAGGTACATGGGTATCTAGATGGGCCTTTACTGGTCTCTTGCCACAGCCCCTTTTGCTGCCTGCGCTGCCTCTCAGGCTGGAATGATCCTGAAATTGGACCAGACAAAGCTTTTCACCTGCTTTCCCACTGAGCAGGGTTCAGCACATCACATTCTATGAATAAATCTGGTTTGGATTTTAACACTGGTAATATTCTCCTTCAGCTATTACATGTCTACAGACAGGCATTTCTCCACACGCTCTCCTACGCCATGCGGTGTCTACCTACAACACACTGGTATTTGGAATAACCAGGGGCACAAACCCAACACTGATTAACAATGAGCAGAAAGTATCTTTAATCAACGCATCACTTCTAGATAATTGCTCTGCAAAGATAAAATGCAGCCCCTTTCTGCGTAACTTGCAAAGTGTATTTTAAAGGTAATTATGATGGGCAGACATCACTTGAAGCAGAAACATTTCTTTCCAGCACTAGAGAGCAAGGTTTCTCACCTTCATTCTCAAATCTTCTCCAGTCTTCTTACCCCAATATCAAATAAGGTAAACTCTGACATTTTCCTGACATCACTTACAATTCCCCCCAAAAGTCTGGGAATTTGTTGGAAGTATCTCCCAAAAATTCAGATGTTTTTCTGCCTCTCCTCTAGTCTCCCCAAAATTCTTCAAAACTCAAAGGAGGGCAGGAAGCCTTTCCTAGGATTTACACCTTGCATCGGCTGAACTCTGATGCCATCAAAGCAGCCTCCAACATGACCTTTTGACATTCCTGGTGCTGTGAAGCCAGGAATCACAGAGGTTTACAGAAACTGAAGCTTTCTGAAAAGTTATCTTAAATCTCCTCTGAAGACCGGGCTCACAATGTACATTGACTGAAGCCAAGGATTTGGGGGAAAAGTTGCATTTCCCTTCTCCAATCTGGTTATCACCTACCCTTAGCTTGCAGCCTGCAGGAAGACAGGACTATACCTTCCCATCATTTGTGCTGTGTGTAGGCAGGCGAAGGATGGTGACACATCCACAAGAAGCTCCCATGGCAGAGCTGTAAGAGTTATCACAGTGACAAGTGGCTACTGCCCGACTGCTACCCAGGAGAAAGTAGCTGCGAGCTATCAACAAATATAAGCAGGGACTTTTATTACATTGCTTAAGGAAACTGCATTTTTCAGCCCAGTAATGCCAAATGCATATTTGTGTCAGAATCTGACACTTTACACAGTGTATAACGTCATAGATGCCAAGACTCTCAATTTTTTAGTATTTCAGTTTTTTGCAGTATCATGGTTTAAAAAAAAAATAACAACCCAGCCATCTGTTGCAATTATAGCAATGAATTACACCACCACAGATGGAAGAAAATTCATAAGGTTGCAGAGTCAAGATTTCAGTTATTAGGAAATCCCTGAATTATGCTTGATTGTGCAATCAAAATTTGTTCCCCATGTGCACACGCACTACAACAATGTCCCCAACCCCATCATCACATGCTCCTTTATCACATGCTGCTCAAGGCACAGAGATCCCCTTGCTCCAGGGATGAACTGGGGTGGAGAGCAAATGAAGCTCTATTTTTGGCACATGAGCATGGACAGCAGCCTCTTCCTCTTCCCTGCACTGACAGTTCCGAACCAGGGGCTGCAAACCCATGCAACGTGCCCAGCTGGAGACAGAATTAGCTGCAAATTTAGGACCAGAAAAATGCACATCAGCAGAGTGAGGCCTCCGTGTCCTATCAACAAATACCAAGTCTTTTTTTGTGGACGTTTCAGAGTTTCGCATCGAAACAGCTGTGAGTTTGTTTGGGTTTTTTTTTTCATGGGTAATACAACATAATTTCCTCCCAATTTGTTCCTGGAAAGAGAAGACTATTTTGGCTCAAATGTTTTAAAAGATGAACCAGCGGGAAAAATTTCAGCCTGCATTGAGTAACTGAAAAAAAACCCAACAAAGTTCTCTTGAAAGCACTAGAAAATCCTAAGCTTGGTCGTTTTCTTTCACATGGCCTGTTCTCGGAAGCAGCTACACCTGAGGGTGTTTGTTTCAAGGTAGGTTTGGTATTTTGTTTTGGTTTTGTTGGGATGTTCAAGCTGTAAGTTACATTCTGGGCCATTCATAATTTCTTTTGAAGCTACATAAAATTCAGCTAATAGCTTTGGCCAAAAGAGACGAAAAAGAACAGAAAACAAAAGCTTTCCAAAGAGTCCAAATGTTTCGGTTCCAACTTTTCAACGTGATGGGTTTCAACTTTTCACTCCATGTCAAGTTTTGAGACCAAATTTACCTCCATTTAATTTTAAATCACTGAACGCCTACACTCAACACCTTTTTTTCTGAGCTACACAAAAATTGCTGTCTAATTTGATGCCCTCCATGTCTTGAGGAGAAGGCACATCCCGAGGTGGCAGTGACAAGAAGCCGTGTGACAAATGTCAGCAGAGCTTTTCCACAGGCTGAAATCTTTTCTATGCAAGATCCACAGGAGTCTTTTTCCAGGAGTTTTTGGACACGCTCAGCAGAGGAAAATATTTCCAAGATTCTCGTTATCTGAGACTCTGCTTTTCCCTGTCTGGGTGGGGTTTGGAAGATGCTTTCCAGAGACACCCTCCTCAATCATGCCGTCACTGTTAACTGCATTAACACCTCCATATTTGGCTAAATTGTTGCTTCAAGGTACCTTCTGGTAGTTAGTTGTCCAACGCTGACCTCCCTTTGCACCTCTCAGTTGGGACTGTGCTCTGCAGGGGCATTTTGGTTCATCTCTGGAAAGGCTGCAGGAGGTTGGGGAAAAGCTGTTCATTGAAAATATTTCAATATGGTATTTTGCCTGTCTTTGGAGCAGCCCAGGGATCACTTCTTCCAGGGGTAACTTCTTATCCTCCACAAGTTATTTTGAAAGATGCATTTTTTTCTCCTGGGAGGGAAGGAGTTTCCCAAATTCATTATATAGCTCTATTATCCTGACTCTAATTGGGCCTATTTATAAATGGAGGCATCTGTCACCGTGCAGAAGAGAAGTCAGCTCTAGACTTAGGGAGGATGCTCATTCCCTTTGCCACGCAGGAAGCACAAGTCAGATTGTGCTTTGCTATCAATACACTCAGGAACAAACTATAAATTTTTCCAGCTAGTGCACTTGCTATAAACTTATTTGCCAAGTAGAGTGGTGTTGCCTCCCTCCTTGATTATGGTTAAGTACAAGTGTTTTTGTTTTAAATGGGAAAACAAATGGAACAGATTCTCTGGCCTTCCAACCCTCGCAGGCACCTTTGGTATGAGGTTTATCACTCACCAGGAGGGAGGGGGAGGAAATAACTTTTTTGGACGCCCCTTGTTGCGATATGGACAGCTGATCATAATACAAGAGAATCCACAATGAATTATCTTTGACAATATTTTACAAAACTGTCACAATGGTATGCAAGTCAGAGAAGAAAGCTCTAGGCCAAATCCCTAGAAAACATAGATTGATTTATACTGGAGAATATGCCCCTTTGTCTGTATATTACAGAATTATTCATGCCAAATCACTTCAGAGAGAAGTTTGGGCTTTTTTCTTTTTGTTGGACAAGTTATGTAGGAACACAGTTTTGCTGGTTCCTGCATAAGAATAGCCTCCAGATCAGACCCAGCCTACAACCCATTCAGTATCCTGCCTCTAACAGTGTCCAGAGGACAAAAGGCAGCACCTGGACCAGTAAACCCTTCATACATATGACAGAACAACAGATGAGACCTGAAGGTAAACCAAAGCCAGTAAAAAAAAGGAGTCAAGTACCTGCATCACTGTGTGGCTTTTGGAATCGTAGTCTATGGGTAACTGATTTCACTGTTCCTCAACAACTTGCAATTTGTGAGCCATGTATTCATTTCCACCTGCCACCTTCTGCTACATCAACACTAAAAACCTGTGTGCACATGAAGCGCTGAGCTATGGGCACCTCGCTTCTGGCATTTTAGATGAAACAACTATATTCCATCGAGAGATAAAAGAAAGCGTTACCTATTTCTCTCATCTGAGACTGTAAGAAACATTCAGAGTGGGATTTCTTATCTACTAAACGTTCTGAGGGCTGGCCTGAAGGACGCGGGCTCCGTTTCCTTGAAATAGCACACAGCGTATTACATCAGGCTCGCATCTGTCCCAAGCTGAACTACAGAGTAACTGGAGAACGGAAAAATGCTGCCAGCGCCCAAGTTGCCTGTTGCCACCTCCCACTGTAAGCTCCTTATCTGGGAAATGCCTCGTCAATCGGATGGCAGGGTTTCAACCGAAGAGCTGCTGCCTCTCCTGGTGCCCGAAAGAGCCCAAGCGTCCCTGTAGAGCTGGTCCCGGGCAGGACAACCCTCGCCGCGCCATGCAGAGGAGGGACAGGGTGAACGGCCAAGTTAACGAGGAGGATCGCCCTTTCCAGCCTCTCGTAGCGTTGCCTATAACGCAAGAGGGCTCTGATAAGGAGGGAGTGGGAAGGACTCCTTTTGCCATCGGATGGAGTAAAATTAGCTTAGGTGAGTAAGGGTGTCTGGCTGGCAGACTGCCCGCTTCAAACACAGCCCAGTGAGCTCAGCGCCAGGGCCAAGAAAACAGTGGGATTTGTATTTTAAAGTGCTTCGTTAGATGAAGTGCTCGTAGCCAAAGCTGAGAGCGAGTCGCAGGGGGAGGAATGGGGTGGTGGCAGCTGGGAGTCTGGCAGCTGTGTGATCTCTGGGGGCGACAAATGAACATGTAAATTTCTATATTAAGCAGCAAAAGCATCTATTAGAGTAAAATTGCTCCAGCTTAATTGTTAGATAGGCATGTTTGTTAAAATACAATTTAAGCAAGATCGTATCGTTCTTCCTCACTCAAGAGTGTGTGCTCGATAACGTCGTTTGTCAGCAACTGCCTATTATGTTAAATAGCTGAGGAATTGCTGGATATCTTTCTGCTTAGATAATAACATTAAAGTTTCTTGAAGCATTTTAGAAGTCTGACTAATCTCCCTGTCTCTCTATTTTATTTTTCTAAAGTGAATTTAGTGCTGGTGAAAGGTTCCAGATTGACAGCCCCGGAGACAGGAGCCGATTGCTTATCCGCATAATAGGTACAGTCCAGACAGCTGCAGTGCGTGTTCCGCTCCCTCCCGGCCACCGGCTCCGGTTCAGCACCTTGCACGGGCCCTTTGAACACCGAAGAGCACCGAGGCTCTGCTGCAGGCGTGGTGGTGGTGGGCATTCACACAGGTGATCCATGGCTCCGGCAGGTTAACCTCCTCGGGTTCCCTTTTATAGCCAGAGAGGAGGTTATGATGAATCACCCTCCAGGAAAACCAGCAGAAGCCAAACTTCATCTCATCTACCTCCTTCTGACGATTACGGGAGCTGGGGGACTTCAGGCTTAGGAAGGTGAAGTTACTGGGGAGTCTACATGGCTCACTCTGATCTCCTGGAGGTGACAGCTTTCACGACAGGCAAGCAAATACCCACAGCCTCACACCAGGCTTGAAGTCCAGGCCTTGAGAAATGCCTGTAGCTGAGAAGTTGCAAAGACACGGAAAATAGTCTTTTGGTTGAGTCTGCCTAAAAGCACAACAAGTGGAGTGAGCCAAACACCAGAGGATTTGTTTGCTTCTGACACGTACGGAGCTGAAACCACCTGGATGCCTGGACAATCATCAGCTGGCAGCGATGTTCAGGCACCAACAACCCAAGATGCATTCCAATGACAACCTAGTTATGGCAAAACCAGTGATAGGTGGTACTACAGCTATCCGAGTCCCTGACTCACAACTTCACTCCCCATTCAGCCCTCATTACCGGGCATTCCCACGTACTGAAAGCCATCCGCATTGGTAGGAAGGCTATCGTACTGCAGGAGACATGACGACTTGTGGGAAAGTGCTTTGTTGAAGATGCAAGGTAGGAAAGGCACCTCTGGAAAATGCATCAGGCTAAAAAAGTCCTCTTGAGTACTTTACAGATTGCGCTGTCAGATTTCCTCCCGCTGGCAGCACTTGAAGGGCTGCTTTGGCAAATCCTACTAAATCCAAGCAGTGCATGGAACAAACAGGTAAAAAAGCAGCAAATCTTACCAAAGCAGGTAGATCTGGATGCCACCTTCCGTAAATACGGAGGATACTTCATTTGGCTGTCACTCCTGTTGGCATTTGTAGAAATGTTATTGCTCTTTGGATACCAATATAGCAAGCAAGGAGGTAACAAACTAAACCAGGCTATTACTTTTCATAGTGGACAATACTTCCATTTCTCCAGCCAACTGCCTCCAAACAGCCACATTCAAGCTCTGTGTTAGCATGTTTATTTGTATAAAGAACTGGGACAGTTTCCGGCATCAAATCTTTGTGACAGCCAGAGTGAAAAGCAATCCCAGGGAAAACCATACTCGACAAATGACCTTTACTCAACAATTCTTAGGTTGCTCTTGAGAAACTGTAATTGTTGGAGGAGGGAGGAGGATTGAGGATAAACCACAAGCCTCAACAAGAAAAAAGATTTTACACAATAGTTCCTTGTTTTCCAAAAATTTCCCCAAACAAACATCACAGTAGCAAATTCTATACTTTTATTTCATTCTGGTTTGGCTCTTGGAAGGAGGATACACCCTCAGTGCTGCAAAGACACATGTACATTATTAACACGTACCTTACGATTGCTGCTTCATGCAGCTACTCTCAGGATGCAAACTCTTGTTTACACACAAAAGCCTTTGCAGAATTGGGGTTTCGTCCTCTTCTATGCTTATTCAAATGCAATCGGACATTATCAATTTCATTTCCTACCACTGGAATATTACAATTGGAAATAATTTCTCTTTTATGCCAAAGTCACTATTCCAGGGCACAGAGTGAAATTGCAAACATTTTGGTTATAGCTCTAAGCTATACACACATCATAAGTGCAATGAGCTGAGCTCACTCCAGTCCCAAAATTGATTTGGCTTCCACACCTCTGCAAATTAGGGTACTTATTTCCATGCTCAAGTGAAAAAAACAACCTGCAACTTTAATGCTTAATATTTAAACAAAGTGCTTAATGTTTACACACAAAGTTCTTTTTCTAAATTTAAGCCTTTGCCTGCGTTAGACAGAAAATAGTATTAGGTGAACCTCAAACCATTGGAAGGTTGGGTCCGGTTCAGAAGCTTACCCAAAGCCCTTCTGTGTTTAAAAAACATTGGCTCCCAGACTTGCAAGAACATGAGTCATCTGGATGCCACTCTGACTTATTATAGGCCATCAAACTTTGACTGATGGTTCCCAAGTTCTCTTTCTGATCACCAATTTGGCTATTGCTTTCAAGTTTAATGATGCTGAGTCACACCGATGATAAAACCTTTTGGAAAACCAGTTTAATCTGTCGGCAGAGCCACTGCAAAATGTAGGTCTGTCTGAGCCATGCCCCGATTTGCTCCCATCTCAGCCTATTCCGGTCCACCCTGGAACATTCCTCAAGGCCACGTCTGATGCAAAGGTGATACAAAATTCATGGATCTGCATTTGACTCCCCAGTCCTCCTATTACCAAGGGTATTCCAGAAAGGCCCTAAGATTTCACCTGCAGCACCTCTCTGTCAGTTCGGTTTATGTTAAGAGTCACAGAAAACTGTCAGATCAAACCTTGTGGCTAAAGCGAGATGTAAATAGTTGATGCAGCAGAGTTACATAAACTCATGACAACTGCATTCACCCAAACTACACCCAGAGCTGGGCTTGGCTCCACAGAAGAGCAGTTTTTCTCCAGATTGAACATACGTCTACCATAAAGCCAAAGTTCCTCTGCAGCCATCCTTTGTGACTTATCTCTAGAGACTATCCAAAGCCTTAAAAGGCCACTGTGGCCAGGTCTGGGTGAACTCAGGGGTCTTCAGAACATCACATGGAGCTCTTGTTCTGTTAAAACTCACCATTAATCCACCAGGTTGAGGCATCCCATCTCACTTTATCTAACTGTTTATTGTAGGATGATATGATCCACCACAAAAATCACATCAGCCTTTATATACCAATAAACAATTTAAATATTCTTAGCTCTGTGGTCCAGAAATAATAACCATTCTTATCACCGAGAGATAAATGGAGACAAGACAAGTTAATAAAAAGGGAATATCCAAGCTTTCTGAAGCCTAAGCAAAAATCTGATACAGCTCAGAGTTTCAGTTAAGTCATGGTCTTCTTCAGCTTCAGTCTTAGTGGAAATAAACCCACATAGCTGCAGCCATTGAGTTCATTAAAAACCCCCAATGGGTAGGGGATGCTTTGCAGACAACAGTGAGCTGGGAAAGCTAGATTAAAAGAAAAAATAACAACCACAACAACAAAAAAAAATCCCGTTTAAGCTCCTCCAAGGCTGTATTCAAGGCCACTGACATTAACAGAACTCTACGGACTATAATCTTCTGCATCAAAGTTACTCTTCCTTCATGGAATTACCTAATGGACATCTAGGCCAGCCTCACCACTCTGCTGTCGTCATTTTAGGGCAGAGGACCAGGATCCCTCATGTTTGCTGGAGCAGCAGACTCCATCTCCTGGCACACCATCGTGGTGAACCAGCTGGGGACAAAGTCCACCGTAGTGGGAATTTGTCCTTAGGTATTTATGCTTACAGTTCTGTCATTACAAACAGAAGGGATCAACAGAGAGAGTCAGAATTTAAGAAAAAAATTACTGCCTTTAAGTAATGGCAGTAACTTCCACCAAAATTATCCATCATCTGTGACACTTCTCCAGGAATTCCTGGACCCATTCCTGTCACAACTTCAGAGAAGAAACCTGGGCTATAACAGGACCTAAGTTGTGTCCGTTGATGGCGACATCACAGAGATCAAATTCAATCAAAGGAACCCAAATAACCTATTTTTATTCCTGCAACTTCTGGTAAATTTTATTTCTGTGACTTGAGGTGATTATTTTTCCCTTTTGATACCATTTTCAGTGCATGCCCTTCATCTCCCCTGTGGAGCCAGCCCAAATGTCACAGAGACTATTAATGGTGTATACTTAACACACATACTTACAGTATGTTCATTCTCAGGGAGACTAAACATTATTGAAAGGTTACAGCATTTATTTTGATGTGTGTCTGTTTAACCAATTCTAGCAAATGTTACACAAACACAAAACGGGCTGTCCTTCCCCGTTCCTCACAAGCCACCCTGAGCCGTTGATTTTTAAACACAAATCCTCCCTCAAATCAATGAGGATTTAAAAAAAACCCTGATACCACAATGTGGCACAAGGAGATAGTTCAAACGTACAGCAAACAGACACGTAAAGGAGAAAGAAACATTTCATCCCCGCTCCCTGTAGCCCAGCTAAAGCCAGTTTGCAGCTTCAAGTCCATCAGTGTCTATCGATTTCTGTCTGGTTTCAGGGACAACCTCTCCAGCAGTAACACACAATTAGGAAGAATCAGCAGTTTGATTCCTCGCTATTTTGATTTGCATTTAATGGCCAAGATTTGGATGGATTTGCTGTGATTTCTAAGGATTTCCTGTTTTCACTGGGACTGGACACAACAGTCAATAAATACAGCCCTTCCTGGGGCCGAGTCCCTAGACAAGGAGCACAAGCACGGAAAAAACCACCAAACCTGTAAGCCACGGGTTGGAATTTAAATTTTTGTATTACCCCAGCTGTTTGGAGAGGATCTAACCATGCATCCAGCCTTCACAGTCACCACTCATCTGCACAAGTGGCATTAATAATCCTCACTGTAGCTACTAACAACTCTATTGACTTATATGTGTTATTTCAAGTTAGACCTTTAGAAAAAAACCCACTAACAAAACCAACCAAGTAGTTTCCCCCTCCTGCCTCAAACTCTGTCTGAAATCAGAAAGATTTAATGCTGGGGAAACCCCACATCACACCTCAGCTGACGGCAAAGAGAGTCAAGGGCATATGAGGCCACAGCAAAGTCAGGCGGTTCTATTTATCATGTGTGAGTCCCACCTTGTTTTATGGTACCTTAGGAGCTGCTGGTGGGGAACACGTCCAACGCCATCAAACAGAGTGCGAGCATGACCACTGGTCACAGGAAGCCAGAATCATAAAGCAGTAGCAGCAGCTAATATCCAGAATATTATTAAAGCTAATGAATAGATTCCCTTAGTACACATCCCCAGTCCAAAAACACAACCTTCCACTGCCAGTCACTGATTAAATTCCGTGTCTTGTCTTTATGCTGGAAGAAATTTGTCTGACTGGACTCCTTAACCAAAAGGTCAAATGTGAAAATAAACTATGAAAAACCAAGCTGTCCTTTCCTCAAGCATCACATCGCTCTGACACCTTCTCCTTGGACTCTAAGCTGCCTTTTTTCTCCAAAACTCATCTTCAAGCAACCAATGTTTCACCCCCTGCTCCTGACCTACCTTCTCGCTGCTGGCCAGCATGGGCCCCTGCCCTGGCACTCCCCAGCCCTGGAGAAGCTGGAGCAGCAAAGGAGGTTTCTGCTGCGGGCAGGTGCTGTCAGAGGCCTCATGGCCGGTCTCTAATTGCAGCCAGAGAGCCCTGTAATCCTACCTGTGCCTTCTCCAAATGGACCAGAGCTGTGTCCTGGGTGGTATTATAGGGTAAAGGAGGAGCTTGGAGTTAGGCCAGTAGAAGCAGAATAGAAGAGCACCTCAGCCACTCTTCCTGCTCTCCATAGTGTCCTTACGTGCACACCCGTCCTGTCCCAGGCCTCCCAGTTGGTCAGACTGGGAAGCCCTGAGTTCTTCCAGCCAAGCAACCTTGGAGGAGATAAAAGGAGAGATCCCGTCCCTCATCTGAACACAGCAATCCTTGGTCCTCAGGAGATGACCTTCAAAGAAATGCCCTTCTCGGGGCAGACAGCCCAGTGATGCTATGGGAGGGAGCTTAGCGGCTCCTGCACAAATAGCCATTGGCATTTTCCTATTGCCAAGACTGCAGCAGTACAAATAAGTAAACAAAATAGAAATCTAAGACTGGCAATATCTCCATTCCTTTGCCATTCCTCAGAGTAACACGGAAGGCTGCACCCTCTACTACAGTTGATGAGGGTCATGGGGACAGTAGTTTTCAAGAGTTTGACCACTGGCTTCACTCCCCCCTGGAAGCATCATTTCACACGTCCCAGGCTTGTGAGCCCCCACTGTGCCAGATCTGCCCCCTTGGGGGACCTGTGCACAGGGGGTCACAGTCGCCCTTTCCTATCATGGCATTCCACATAGTCCCCACTGACTACGGACATGTAAGGGTGGACTTGTGGGGACAGCCCCAGCGTGAAGAAATGCTCTTCTCTCACCTCAAAAGATGAATGAACCAGAAAAGTACAAAAATATCAACCCAGCTGAAATAAACTAGGAACTATTCCCAAACACGACACCAAAGCTCTTACTGAAAGTTCAAAAGCAAATATTTTCATAATTCATTTTTCAATTTCATGCCACCCCTGCACTAATTATCTGCGGCCAGGATTCCGCCTGCCAAAATGTTACCAACCAACACTACAAGAGAAATCTTTTGGGGGGGAATTCTCCCCCAGCAGCCCCCAGCCACAAGAATGGATGGAGGCAGATAACACTTCCAAAGAGCCACCCGGAGCCCTTCATGGCTGCTTCCCCAAGGAGGACTCCAGCCTCCTGCAGTGCCCTCCCTCTCCTCCACCCCTCCTCGCCTTTGCAGCAGGACGGGTCCCTGGCAGAGCCTGTGTCACAGGGTACATCGGGCTCTTCAGGGTGTTGGGTGGCTGTACACGTGAAAGGCTGTTTCAGCAAGGAATCAAACAGCTGCATATTTTCTGACCATCTCGGCACAACAACCCCGTGTCGATACGCGGAGAGGAATGCGGAGACCTCAACGGTGCCTCTCGACACCCATCTGTTTTTTAGAGTCAACTTCCCTGAACTCCTCTGCAAACTATTAGCGCGCCGAATGTCCAGTCGAGGGCTGTGCTTTGTGTGTGTGCTTTAATTCCAAAGTAAACGCTTTTGCCTCGAGAAACACGCAACACAATAAACTAATTTGAGTTGAGCTTAGTTTAATCTTTCTGGGCTTTTTGTTGTTTTGATCTGATCCCAGAAGTGGAAGTCTGGTTTAGGTATCGTGTTTTTGTTTTGTTTTGGGGTTGAGGGCTTTCCCCCCCTCCCTCCCATCTCTTTCTGGGATTTGCTCTCCACAAGCCAGATTCCTGGATTTGACAAGTTCTGTTTTATGCTACTTACACTGCCACCTGCACAGCCGGAGAGAGATTTAAAAGGCCGACTTCCCTGTTGGTAAAAGCAACAACAAGCAAACAGAGAGCTGTGTTCAGAACAGCCTGAAAGGAAATTTGTTTCCTTTCTTCATATTAATTTACAGATGTGTCCTTCCCCGTGTTCCTGTGCTCTATGTTTGTACCTGGCCAGTGCTTTTGCTCCTCATAGTGCACGCACTTCAGCCTGTAGAAGTCCTCCTGCCACATTAGTTATGTTAAATACTCCTTTTTCGCACTTACTAATATGTCACTGCCTGAAGACATGGTGACAGGGAACCACACAGGTAGACAGGCTGCCCCAGGGATGCTGCTGTGGCAGTTTCTGCTCAGCCGTGTCACCTCCACGTCACCTACTGCTGCTCTCACCAAGCCAGGAAGACCCAGTGACCACAGCTCTCCCGCCAAGAGCCCAGTGATGCAATTTGCCCAATATTCAGGAAAAACAAAGCCAAACGTCGCTGACTGGTGAAGTGACTCACGTCGTACAGTCCTGCACAGGGTCGAGAGGAGGTTCAGGAGTCCTGATTCAAAAAATCTCTTGCGTGGCCGAACAGACCACAGCTGGGACAGGAAGGGTGGGGAGCAAAAGCGAGGGAGCAGAGGAGAATAATGAGGTTCCCTGCAGCCCAAACCCTGCAGCATCAGCCTGGATATTTAGGCGATAAGCCTAACGTACACACTTCTGCTGCACATTTTAATTTTGGAAAACCAAAGGTCAAGGGATTGAAAGTTTTGCTCAGTTCCTAGCAAGGTCTGCCAAGCACTACTGTAACAACCCAGTTTTCTGAGTATGTTACAGGCACAGTAACGGAAAAGGAAAAATAATAATAATAAAAAAGGAACAAGTAATCCCTTTGTATAAAAATGAAAGCAAATAATGCACTGTAAATATAAAAGCTATTTGGAGAGGTGAGATCTGACGTTACAACTCAATGGGATTCTCTAATCCAGTGCATAACTCAGAAAGCTGTCTTAGAAAAAACAGTGTTTTTCTGGAGGTCTTTCTTTCACGGCTGTATCACTATTTAGAGTTAGTCAATGAAACCAAAATATTTTTTATAAGATGGCCAAATGTTTCTAAACGTAAGTGGGACCTTTCCTTCAATCTCTGTACCTTTCCCACTCCCTCCAGGTTCGTTCCCTCCCTATTCAGATAAACCAAAGTGAATAAGCACACCAGGATGCAGGAGCAGAACAAAATGACTAAGACCTCGATGCGTAATAATATGTCTGTACTGTAACCAGACATGAACCTTTATAAAAATTCAAAATAGGTGACTCAAAGCTATGGAGACTTTTCCAAACACCAGACAGAAACAAAAAAAAAAAAAAAAACACATTAGGCTATTTTCAGTTAAAGCAATTACGTTTAAATAAAGCAGCTTATTATTGTAATTGCAGAAAAGCTCTACAATTCAGTTTGGCTTTGATAAGGAGGCATGGGCTGAGAAGCACCCAGGACACACACTGGCTTCATTTGACATCTGCCTCCCTCCAAGTCACTTATCTTCACCCACTGGAGATACACAGACAGACTGTTATTTCAAGCAACTGCAAATTAGATGCTGCTTCAAAAGAGCCTTGTTTTTGTACATAAATCGCAGCTTCTAGTAAACACCACAGTGCTCGCTGGCCTGCAGAAAAGGAGGGAGAGCCAACAGGTAAGAGAGGATATGGTGATTCCCGTGCTGCAGACAAATGTCCCCATAACCCCCATAGAAACTGGGGAATAAAAGCATGAGCTGCTCATAAGAGCCCAGCGCGGGGCTGAGACCCGTGACCAGTGTGCCAGACACATGCAGGCACCCAGTCCCTCCATGAGGCAGCCTCACAAACCAAATTCTTCTTCAACTATCAGCTTTCAGCTAATGAACTCGTAAGAAGACCCACAGCCACGAAACACGGTGCAGAGAATAACTGTGTTCAGTATCAGTTGATCAGATAGGCCCTAAAATACCTTTTTTTAAAAAAAAAAAAAAAAAAAAA
>VZRU01012942.1:208139-232328 GCA_013398155.1 Pedionomus torquatus
AACTCCACATCAAGGTACTCCGGGAACACAAGAATGCAAAGTATTCTGCTCCAGGCCTAATCCTGATTAGGTGCCTTGGGCTAAAAGGAAATACTTATTATTTCTGTTACAAAACATGAATAAACAGAAGCCCTGGGTAACACAAAGTGAAAACCGAGTAGGGATTCCAAGATCTACCCCATTAATCATAAATTACTAAGAAAAACAAGATATAAAATAGCTTGCTTTGTTTTCTTCAGTTTTTGAAAGACACAGCAGCCACGAAAAAATGTTAGAACGGATGACAGAATAGCAACGGTTGTGTAGAAATTGCATCTAGGACGTGCATGGTGAATTGTTCATTCGCATGGCTCACTTCCTAATGGAAGGGCCAGGTTGTGCAATGTCTTCTTACGGAGGACAGAATGACGGACGGGCTCGTCCCACCGGCGGCGGCGGCGCTGGGAGAGGCCCGTTGGGGCTCTGACCCCGCCGCTGAAGTGACTCAGGCAGCAGGGCCCCCGCGTTCTTCCCGGGACGCCGCGCTCGCATCGCCAGCGCTGGAGGTGGAGAAGTCCAGTTAGATCATCCGGCTCGTTTCCCTGCCAGCGCAGGTTTGTCTTCAAAGACGTTTTCTAGGATTTTGTCCAGATTGCTTTTTTTTATAAAAAAAAAGAAAGCTCTAAACAATGGGATTCCACCATCGTCCTGCAGTGACTATTTCATAGCCCAGCGCCTTTCATTTTATAATCATTTCCTGATAACTACATTTATTGTGGTTCTTTCCTACTCCATGATTTGTAGCCCCAGACCGCTCCCTTTCTGCTGAGGGGATGGAATAGAATTAAAATCTAGAAGGATACACCTTGTTGGGATTGCAGTGCCTGGAGGGATATGCCTCCAGGCATACGTAGACACAGTGCTTAGAGAAATGGTTTAGTGATTATTTTGTCAGTGTTAGGTTGATGGTTGGTCTGGATGATCTGAAAGCTCCCTCCCAACCTAGACAATTCTAAGACTTTATGACAAAGTTTCTCTTTTAAGAAAGTAAGTTCAGGATTTTGCTCCAGGAAACTCGATGTCCCCTGAATCTTTATCATCTTAGGAAGGTTTGATCAGCAGATCTAGAAATGGTCCCTGCAGTTGGTGTTTTTTCAGTCCTTCCCTACCTATTGCCCCTTGATTTAGGAGCATTTGGGATATTCTGCCCTCTCCCTCCTCCCTCTCTTCTTTGTTTATAGGCTGCATATCCCACAGTGACATTAAACCTTCACCTTGTACTTCTTGGTGCCTTTACTCTACAAACTCTCCTTTGGCCATGCCAACACAGAACTACCCTTCTCTTTTTTTGTTTTGTTCTGGACTTAGGGTCTACACCCCAAAAAAACCCAGTGTATACAGCGTAGCTGACTATTTAGGCTCTCTTTAGCAAGCAGTTCTCACCACAACGCTGTATGAACCCTAAAACTCTTACTGATAAATAATGCATTCTAGCAAAATATAAATCCATTTCCTTCTATTAGCTACAATTACAGCCTAAAATAGTAATGGAGGTATTGGGTTACGAAAGCGGCCATGCTTTCAATTAAAAGCATTCACCATTCAGATCGCACTTTGAGCCCAAATAGGATAATTTCACATTCACCTTCCCTTTGGTCATTGTCTCCTTCCACTTATTGGCACTGAGAGGTTTTACCCGATTTGCTCCTGCACTCCTTCCAGATCCTTGCAGGGGCTAATGACTGAATCAAGCCTTCCTTTGCCTGGGTTATTTAATCCCACCTGGGCATAATAAATGGGAAATCCCCAGCACTCTTTACACTATTTGTAGCGCTGGGACACTTTTACGACATTATTACAACTGGAGCATTGTTGTACCTTGAGATTTTGAGAGCGGTCTCACTACTAGACATTTGCTCTTGATACTCAGCCTGAGTTTTACTTATTTTCCCTCCACTGCCTGCAGATTTGCCTCTGTGGCTCAAACTAGACAATTCTGTTTCTCTCTAGTATTTATGTGTTTGAAGATAGTTATCATATACCTACTTATTAATTTTAAACCAAGCAGCCACATTTAGCTCTTTTTAATCTTCTACTCATAAATCATCACACCCTAGTCTCCTTTGCCAACGTCAGGGATGTTTTCCTATAGCTCCGAAAGTGAAATATGTCTCTATTACAAAATAGCTTGTATCTGATTGCAGAGAGAAGGAAAAAATGGATTCAGAAATAACAAGAAAAGGAAAGCCAAATATCCTCTAGCAGGTAAAATTCCCATGAGTCCAGAGTCTCTTGCCTTACGTTCCCTGCTTCAAAATCCTTAAAGAACCTCAGAACTAAGCAACAGCATATCAAAATACCCAATAACGCACCTAATCATTCATGTCACTTCTGACCCTTGTCACTCGGGATCGGGGCATTTCCTTCCTTGCACTTTGTTAAATGTGTTTTTAATCTGCTTAAATTGCATGACAACATGGCACAATGCAAATGGGCGCATGACCCGAGTGATTTTTAAAAGACCTTATTACAAAGGTGGTTCTTTCTCATTTGGTCAGTGAAAAGGACTGGGCCACATCTTGCCTTGATCCTGTTTAGGCTCTGAGTGCGGCAAGGGAAGATGAGAGTCCTAAAATCCTTTTTCCCACGTTGCTGTTACCTTCAGACAGCTGGATGAGCAGCTCCGCCATCTGCCCTACCTTTGGAGCAAGGGCAGTGTCACCCTGACACCGCACTGCTGTCCCTTCCACTGATGCACAGCACACATCTCTTGGGGAGCCAGAAATGCTTCTGCATCACTCTGCTGGAGCCTGGCCTCAAGGATGTGGACACATCCCCACCGCACACATCCCCAGCTGCTGCTCAGGTCCCCTCCTGACCTTTCCGTCTCACTATTCTAAGGGGGTGGCAGGTAGAGACCAGAATTCCCGGGGTAATTACCTTGTAAAACAAACCATTCTATGTTTCCTTTTTTTTTTCTTTCTTTCCCTTTCTCTTCTTTAAAAGAGTTAATACGCTGGATTTCCATATGCAATCAGCCAAACATTGCAGTACAACTCTAAAAGACAAAACAAGGGTTTGTTTCTTTATACGTTTCTCCCACTGTTCACTTGTTTATAGGATTCAGTCACTCTCATCAAGCCAAAGCTGGCACGGCTAACTCTGATCCCACGTTCAACAAAATCACTGCTGTGTTTATATATCCAGGGGGACTTTTCAGAGGGGGAGAAAAGCACCTCCAGTATGTTAATTCCCAAGGACTTGACGATTAATGAACTAATCTTATTACACGTGCCGGGGGCGGAATCCTGGTAGATGAAACCTGAGCTAATGAATTAAACCCCCAAAACTCCTTTGGCTGCATAAACGTGCTTTTAATTTCAGCTAACCTTTCAATAATAATCCTTCAGGATTTTTTTCCATGATGCTTATACTTTCTGAAGATATGTGACTCCTCTTGGATACAAGCTCCTTTGTTATTTTATTTCTTGGAAATATTTAGCAATGTCCCAATAACTTTCTTGTTAAAAGTGTATTTGCTTTTCCTGTCCTGAAGGTTGTAGTTGAGTTTTCCCCTCCCTATGGAAGGCCCTTGGCTTTTTACTGAATTTTTACTGCTGGGAGTAAACACAGAATAGGCGAAATGTTTGCCATATGTTGATATAATGGTCACATTGTGGGAGGGGAGCAGAGAGGAAGGCTGGCCCCCTGACATCATGGTAGACGTGCCCTTTTTTTCACAGTTATAAGTAGGTAAATAAATTATGGTAAATAAAAACCAACTTGAACTTTCACTAAGGACTTCAAAGGAAACCCAAACCCCATGTGATTACAGAAGTTGAAAAAAGATCAATTAGCATTCCACATGTTTATAGAGACATTGGTCAGAAACAAACATTATGAGCAACTTATGTTCACACAAGGACTCCCCAAAAAAGTCACTTTTTCCTGTGTATGCCTTAGATGCCATATTGGACAGCAGCAGAGGAACCACAGAGGCAGAGATCTCTGAAAATCTTTCAAACCCATTCCTGTATCTCCACACTTTCTGTTCAGTTCAGATCCATATCAGTCTCCTTTTATTTACTGTTTGTGTGTTGTCCGTGATAATGTACACAATACTCTCTTAGCACTTCTGTATATTTCCATAACAAATAATGACTGATCTAAGAAGTTGTACCAGAATAAATTGGCTGAGTCACTGATTAACCTGCTGCCGCAGTCTTTATTTGAAACGGTACGGAAGCTTATTCTGGGAGCATCAAAGAGATTTTAGTGTCTTACTATGCAATGCAAGTTGTGTATGAATAATAATCACTAACAATCCTCTGCCTCAACTCGATCCATCAAAAGGAGCAGTGAAAGGCTGTTAACTTTACCTCGCCTGAGTAAAAAAAAAATAATAATTTCCTAATTTCCAACTTTACACCAAGACAACTACTACCATGACAAAGACCAGGGGGACAGGGAGGATCGTCACTTTCGTATCCACCCAGCTGGCTGTGAGAAACCTGCTTGAGAAGAATCAGCAAACAGATCCCGTCAAATTCTTGAAAGAAAACTTTTCTCAGTGTCCTGCGTACGCTACAGTTTCACCTTGAGATCACCAACTCGAAGTAAAATATTTCCTTTTTCAAACAAAGACACTGCAACTTTTCCCCACAAACGTATCTGACAGTTCTGAGACCCACTCTGATGAAAAGAACACGCATCCACCCACCATCCCCATTCCATTTTGATTTGGTTAATACAGTTTGATAGCTTATATTTATTTTACACTTCCTGGCCCCGTATCTTTCAGCCATGATTTTTAAACGCTTTTTGAGTTCTGCAGCCCTGTATTTCAAGGTTGGGAGACAGGTAGACAACTCTTGATCAGCCATGAGATAATCAAAACACCAGCCTTTCAGAAATGCAGAAAATGAAGAATTAAATCCTACGACATCAGGGGAGCACCTGACAGAGGGGAGAAGTACCAGGGAAACAGACACAAGACTGATAAGCACATCTATTGAGATTCCGCCGGCAAACCCATATGCACACCTTGCCTGCTTTGATGTGGTTTAAGTCCCTAAAATACAATCTTTCCAGAGGAAAATGCGGAACAAAGCACTCATCACTGTGCGAATGGGGCAGAAACAGCCCCAGGGAGAACGGCCAACATACGAACCCCCCGAGCAGGCTCTGGGACCAGCGCCGGCAGCAGAGCAGACCTGGCTGTGCCACCAAGCTCTGGTGTGAGCCTCTGCGAGCCACACCAGCCTCCCCACACGTGGGTCGTCTCTCTTGCCCACGTAGACCTGAACGTCAGTACAGCACTACCTACCCCAGGGCCACATTTTCACAGGATAATACCACAGTATCGGCATTCCTGGCTTAAAACAGCAGGAGAGGGACTCTTTGTCAGAAAGCATAGTGATAGGACAAGGGGTAATGGTTTTCAACTGGAAGAGGGGAGATTTAGATTGGATATTAGGAAGAAATTCTTTCCTGTGAGGGTGGTGAGACACTGGAACAGGCTGCCCAGGGAGGTTGTGGATGCCCCATCCCTGGAAGTATTTAAGGCCAGGCTGGATGGGGCTTTGAGCAACCTGGTGTGGTGGGAGGTGTCCCTGCCCATGGCAGCGGGGTTGGAACTGGATGATGTTCAAGGTTCTTTCCAGCTCTAACCATTCTATGATTCTATGAAAACAACCTTGCTTTGGAGCAAACACTACCCCACAGACCTGAGACTAAGGGAGGTGTTTCCTCATGGCTTCTCTGCTTCTCTCTCTATGGCTAAAGTCTTCAGGAAAGTATTAAAAACGCACTAAAAGGAAACCAAGGGGATGTTGTAAGGGATTTCTCTGCCATACAAGAAATCAAAACACCTGTCTCAAAGGCCCCGTGCCCTGAGGTTGGGAGAACCCTGCGGCAGAGGGGGACAGCCGAGCTGGACTGAGCAGCTCCGGCAGCACCGAGGGAATGGCCTCTCTTGTTTGGTACCCTCTTCCCTGACACACACGCTTCTTTTTCCAGGCGTGCCACTAGAAAATATCACATCTAATGATATGCTTCCGCTGGCCAAGTTTACAAATAATTCCGTCAGGCGGGAGAACCCGGCCCCAGCCCTTCTTGTGGGCGCTGCGTGGGGAAACGGTGGGTTTTGTTGGCAGAAAGAAATGTTGGATTTTGTTTTCTCCGAGCCCTTCATGCCGGGGAGCAGCGGGAGGAGGATGGTGGGCTAAGACAAAAGCAAGAGCAGGCTTTGGCAGGCTGGTGAGCCGACCTTCCTCCCGAGACACACACACGGGTTATTCCACACACCGCTGTTGGCCATTTCAGCTGTTTTTTTCCCCCCTCGACTCCGGCTCCGTCAGCCCCATAAAAGAACACACAAGTATGTGATACCTCCCGAAGTTGGCCGGGGGAGGTTGCGAGCAGAAAACCCGCTATTTTAAATTCTCTGGAAAAAACGGGTTAAGGGTTCTATATTTAAAGAAAGGTTAGAACAATAAAGCTGCGGGGCTTTTTTCACGGTGAGTCTCACCTTCTGGGGCAGCAAACGCTGAGTAACTGCTGAGCCCTCCTCAGCCCGGCCACGGGGCTCCGGCTTCCCTCGTGTTTACTGAGCGTCTGCAGCCACCCCGGGGCAAGCCACAAGGCTGCCCTTTTCCAGAGACGGTTCCACTTGTCACCGCGTTGGGAAATAAAACAAACCAACGAAACGCATAAAAATAAAAAAGGGGGAGGGAGGCGCAAGCGTGGGCTGGAGCAGGGGAGGAGATCCGCGGAGACGGATCCCTGCGGACGCGAGAGGGGCGCTGCCTATTTTTAGGCGGCTGGAGTTTCCACGAGGATTCCTAAATCTCTCGTTTCATTAGGGCGTGTGCGCTTTTTAAAGAACAGGTCGTTTGAAATTGCGGTTGCGTCGCTCTGCTTCTTTCCCTTCCACGGCGCGAGGAGCGTGATATAAATAACGAGCCCATTAAATAATGGCGTGAGCTGCCGTCGGACACCAGTAAGGCCCAGCCCCAAAGGCTGGAGCTGAAGTGATGAAGGACGATGGTGGGGATGGCCCGGCGAGGGGCGGCCAGCGCAGTCAGTGGCGATGGCTGGGCTGTCCCTCTATTTCTCCCAGACTATCCACAAAACCAGATTTACCCACTCAAGGCCCAAACCTGACTGTTTCCCATACGCAGGCAATTTCTACACCGCTTTGAAATAAACAATATACATCAGAGTCGAGCTCTCACACCGAGTCCTGTGACGCTCTCACTGGGGGTCTTCCAGTTTTAAGCCTCACACGGCACTTACAACTGTCCCGTGACGTGTCCTGTCAGCTCATGGCATCGCCACTTGTGAGCGTCACCATCCTGACCCCCCTCCTACCCTTTCTAATTTTTATGTTGGTTTTTTTTTTTCCCCCCTCCACCCGACAACGCTAAACCGTCTACTTACCGTTCCCCACACAGCAGCAGCAGCTGGGAGCATCTGGCATGGGACATATGGAATTTAATTTCCCAATATTTACATAGATTGAAACAATTCCGACTCCAGACTTCAGAAGGGCCTATTGCACCAGACCTCAAGGCAAAAGCTTTCAGTTCATTTCATTTTCCTCCTCTTCTTTTGGCGAATGAGCTGGGAATACCAGTTTAAAGTCTGCACAGGCTTTAGGATGTTGAAAGATACTCACGTCCTTGATCTATAAGGCTTACAGGGTAAATGCTGCTTTTTTGCTTCTGGGGAATCCAAAAGGACTTTTAAGAGCCCTAGCCACTTTAAAAATACCTTTTTTCAATGACCTTGACTAGATTTGAAACAGTTCATTTGAGAGTTTTGCACATGTGGCTCCAGATAAAAGTTTCTTTGTAAAAATTAAAATAGCTAAAGGGAAATATTCGGTCATACAAAGGAGAATGAAAAGGGACATGCCTAGTGCTGCCTGCAGGACCCGCGCTGCCGCTCTGCTGCTGTTGAGCAGAGAGTTAAACCAGGACACGCTCCTGATGCTACATGAAAATGGCAAAGCAAAATGTGGCTGAAACACTTCACTCCTCCAAAACAGTTGGTTGTCTTTACTCTGCCGGTCAGTTACCAGCCCTGACATTTCCAATAATTGCAGAAACAGAGACTTTAAAGGTGATGGAGTCCATTATCAACAAAGAATTGCCAGGGATGGCAACACACCAGTCCAGCTTTGCAAAAACCCTCAAATTTCCCTCTTGTAACAACACTTGAAGAGAATGGCTTAAAAATCCCACCTTATTTTAAGGACGTCCACAACAGATGCATCCATTAGAAAAGTAGAAAGGATGGTTGTCTTCTCTATGGCTATAAGTGACCAGATTCTTCAAAGTCGCTGGTGCAAATGCGAATACCAGCAATATCAGTCATGGAGCTCCTCCAACACACAGCATCTGAGGACCTCACACGTTGATGTGCAATTTGCCAGTAAAATCCCAGTGGCCGAGCTAGAAAGATACTATGGTTTCCTGGGAGAGTTCATCCAACTGAAACTATGGCTGTTGCTTGGTGTATACACATTTTTTAAGACAAAGGTAATTTTTTTGAGAGTGCGTCAGGAGGAGGCCAAAATAGGACTTGGATCTTCAGATTTAGATTCCAATGCTCAAAACGACAAACTAAAAGCTTCCGCCACCCCTATAGGCACCTCACTCGGTTCCTTTGAATTCCCCAAGCTCCTCCAGTTTTGCTTCTTTGCTTACTCAGCTGTTCAACGAAAAAAGCTTAAACAACCTCGGAGTTACGGCTGGAACCCAGGTCTCCTACCACTGGCAAAGGCACTTTTTACAAGGCCCCGGAATTTTTTTCCCTCCTCCTTATCCAGTGACTCCTGCATTCTTATTAAGAGACCAGTAAAACTAACTGCAGTGGTGGAAAACACGCTCAGTGCCGAACTACCAGCTCCTTGGGCAGAGATCTTTCTGGAAAGAAGGAGATTTCACTCTGAATTCTCCCAGGCAGAAAAGAAAACTGAATTTGGGTCTCCAACATCCTGGGTGAGCATTCGGAATCAAGGCCTTCATGTAAGAAAGAGTCAGTCCGGGGAACCTGGCCCCCATGAGAATCGGGTCTTCAGTCTTTTTCTAGAAGTGCCAGTCTCTCTGGTAACGCCGCTGCTCAGGTACGGCCATCACATCCAACACCCAAGGCAGATCTACACTTGTGCTGAATTAGAGCAATTGAGACTGGAAAGAAGTTTAAAATCCCCACCCCTAATTGCTTATTTAACTCGCTTGTTAAATTTGATTTTATACTGCTGTGCCAAAGGATCTCCTTGTTATGGACTTTTTTAAAAAATATCTAATATATAGTGTTTTAATATTGGGTTCGTTCAACTGTTGTTACTCTATTTAGAGGACCTTATTATACTTTTATTGCTATTAAAGAACTGTATTCTCCTTATGATTATTTTACAGGGCTCTAGACAGTTGATCTGGATGCTGTCTTATTAACTGTACCAGTTGGTAGAAATGCCAATTATCCTCTTTAATATCAGTAATTCAGACTACATGGCAAGGCTGACCTCAGCGTCTCTCATGCCCCAGGAGGAACTACATTATATCACTGCGTAAGGGGTCAGAGATGAGAGAGCTTTTGGCAAGAGACTTTCACTGCGTAGATGAAAGCATCCTGATTAAAAATGATGCTTCCTGCATAACACTGCTGTTCTCACACTTTCCAAACCCACAAGAGGCTGCTTTCTAAAGATGGGCAAAATGATCCCTGTATGGTTTATGTAATATATTTGCTGTGTAGTTTTAGGGGTTTTCAGGATGAAAGGTACCATAGTACTGTCAGGCTTCAGGACAGGTTGTTTAGCATCCAAAAGTAATTGGTACTGAGAAGGAATAAAAAGATGGTGAGATGCCCCAAGGCTACTCTAAATTGGGCTTCAGAACCAGTACATGGGATTTACACTGTCTCTATTAACTCAGTTCCCAAACACTTTTTATAGTATTAATGCATTTGTCTGAGCAAATCCCTAGGAGGCAAGGATTTTAAAAAGCAAACAAACAAATCAAGAAGTCAGAGCTTACCAGCTGGGAAGGAAACCAAGCGATGACTGTGAGTGCCTCCACTCTCCCCGCCTAATTTGGGATGTACATCAAAAGAGCAGAGGTAGGTCTCAAAATCAGGTCCTTTCAAAGTATCCTATTTGGAGGACTCAACAGCTGAAATCGCTTCCTTTTGACCCTCAAGCATCCATTACACAGCCTGAAAATCCCAGCCGAAGAGCATGAAGGCCATCTGTGGTAGAGCAGGGAATGAAATGCCCGTCTCCCATATTGGAGGCCTCTTACCACTTCCTCCCAGAGCATCCCGCAGGATGTCACGCCAGCCTGGCCACTCGCGCTGGATGGCGTCACACCGCTGGAAACCCCAGGGCAAGGAAGGCAGAATCAACCCCAAGGTATCCCCAAACATTCATTGTTTGTCCAAGAACAAGAAATTTGAGGCCAGCTTTCTGAAAGCCTTGAGCCCCAGAGCAGACATGAAATGTAGACTCTATTTTCACAAGTGTTCAGCACGCAATCTATTGAGCTCTTCTGAAAATCTGGACCCTATTTAGGCGAGTAAATGAGAGCCAAGCTCTTTTTAAAAAAGAGGGTTTAATAGAAATGTCTGCCGCCTCCTATTCTTAGGCCCCTAAGTAAGTGGTGCTGGCTGTGGTGGGAGCTGCTGGTGCATGGCTGGTGCCGGGCTTTGTCACCCCAGGGGATCCTATGGGTTGCTAAAACGTTCACGAAAAGCCGATAGAAAAAGAAGCTGATAGGAAAAAAAAAAAAAAAAAAAAAAAGAAATCAGCTTCACGCTACAGCAAACGCTCAGGGAAAATGTTTGCCCAGGTCTGGTGTGAACTGGTTAAAAGTCAGATCCGAGTGCTGGTCTGCTGGCAGTGAAACCCATATTACAAAATCCCATTGCCTGAGTTCACTTCACAATTGTCTCAGCTACTCATTCCTATATCAGTGGGAAATTTGGAAGTGACTATGGATTTGCCGTTTCCTTTTGATAAATGTATTAAAAATACCAATATAACAGCTTTTTATATCATAATAAAAACACACGGAGGATTAAATCCTGCCTAGCTCTTGCTGACTTGGAAGCAAGTTTGCATGCTTTCCTCACATCCAGATTCGATTACACTAACTCTTAATGTACAGCTTTGCCAGAAATGTTTTTATTAGAAGAAATTGCACTTGGTCCAGAATGTGGCAGCAGGAACGATCTCTGGCATGCATGGTAACTGGCTTTTTTTCACCAATCTGAGATCTCTACATGGGTTTCTAATTTCAGCCGGAATTGAGTTGAAAAATTGGCTTTTGTAACAGCAAGAGATTGGACACAATTGTAGGTAACGCTGGACTCAGGAAGTCTTGGACACAAACTTTTGGCCAATAGACTTTTTGCATTATATTCCTCAGCTGGGAAACTCTTTGCCAGAGTGTACTCACATTCACTCTTGACTTGCCTCCTCTTGTTACTAGCGTGTATTTGATTCCTTTAAACAACTTCTTGAAACCCTTTCTTTCCCAAAATATTTTAGCTGCATCTGGAATTGTACTATCTATCCCAAGCAGCTTCTAAAAAGTATTGATAATTTTGTGTAGGGCTTTGAAGTAGCAGCTGTGCAAGATACCACAGAGATGAAAAGAGATCGAATGGTTGACAGTCTCGCTTCTTTTTTATTGGCTCACTCTGTAGCGTTACTCATTTTAGTCAATCAACAATTTCATCTTTCCGAAGTGGTTCTTTTTTTGTGCCTTTGGCATTATTCACAGCCAGCGTAAAGTGAACCAATGATGGTTTTGAACAGTGAATCGTGATCATTGCATTCATCTTTCCATCCGATGGACAACTTGAAATAAAAAGTACTAGAATGATTCCCATCACCTCGCTGGAATTCGGCAAAGGCCAAGGGAATGTGTCTCCATGCGTTTGGCGCAGTGACTCCCTGTCTTCCCCGGGGTCCGTGGACAGAAATCTATTACCACTACAACGAGCCGGCTGCAACGCAAGGCTGGAATTAGCACAGTGCAGGACCGAGAGCCATCCGCATCCTTCAGCTGACTGAATTCTGCACGGTCAAAGACTCTGAGGAGCACAGGCTGCAAGATCTTTAAGTACCTGCAAGAATCAGGTCGGGAGTTGAGATTAAAATGAAGGACAGACTGAGGTTTCTGAAACCAGCTGAGAAAGCGTAGGTTTCAATCCTGCTAGATTCCCGAGGCGGTCGGAAGACACTTTAATTACATGATCAATACAGTTTCAAAATAAGTGCAGAAGCCACAATGACTCTGAGGGCACAAACGTTATTTGAAGGGTAAAGTGAAATCCTGTCGAAGAACATCATGAGATCTCTGCTTTAGAGAAACCGCTCAATGCCTGCTCAGTCTCCTAAGCATTAACTTTAGAAACATTTGAAGACATTTGAAATGGAAGCGTAAATTCAATTATGCAAACACTCAGGAGTTTCCCAGGTCCCTCAGACACTGGACAGTGGAACAGACAATCCCCAGCATTGAACTCATCCTGCCGAAGCAAAGCAGGTACCTGAAATGTGGCATTTCTTGTTGTGAAATCACGGGACTCCTGTCACACAGAACAGGCCTTGCAAGTAACTTGTCCCTCTTCTTCACAGGCTGTTGCATTCTTGGACAAATTGATGAAGATTTCCCTTTTTCACTGAGAAAACTCTGGAGCCAATATCCCAAAGGAGACACTAGACTGAGATGCTGCAGCAGCAAATACATAACCTATCCTGCCTTCAGCAATTAAGGTAATATTCCATAATTACAGCACATACAGCAGAGAAGATAAAGGAACAATAGCAATGAACACTATTAATCTTTACCTGGTTTTAGAGAAAATGCTGGTCTGTTGAACCAACCACTCTGGTGATACGTATAGTTACACTATTGTTTTTAAAGAAGATCAAGATGGGATTCATGAATCTACTCCAGAATGCCCTCTAACATGATTAAGGTACCCACCTAGCTTTGACTTAAGGCCCAAATAAAGAAAAGAAGGGCTCTGCATCTGAGTCATCTCAATCCAAGCCACTGGACAGTGATGGTTTGGGAGGGATGTAATCATATCCTTCCATCTCCCCCATCCTGAAAAATGTTAAAAGTTTTAAATCCGAGAAAAAATGAAAACAAACATTAGAAAGTCAAAAAATGTTTTCTGTTGAATTGAGTTCTCATTTTCGGGCCAACCGTAACAAAAACATTGTAGAAGTCCATGAGCAAAGCCCAGACTTTCCAGGCTGGAACACAGCACTGGGCCATCAAATCAAGGCCATCCCAGTCAGGTCCCTCCTGCAGCAGACAACTGCATCATTTAATCACTTGCTGAAATCTATCACTCTCCAGCCTAAACCCACTGCCTTTCTCAGCCATTCAGTAATGCCATCGCGGTATATCGAAGACTCTAAGTGTGGTGTCAGAAGGAATAACTCTGGAAAATAAATATAAGCTTGAGAACAAGAGGAATTTAGTTGATAAGGTTTAAAGAAGAGCTTTTTCCAATATGTGAAACCCTCTGTCTTCACATTCCCTCTGTCAATCCTTTCCCTGGTCTACTTGAGAAATAAACGTCTTTGTGGCAGGGACAGAACATACATTTAGAGCAACCAGCTCCATCCAACGTAACGCTCTACATCAGTCCCACCACGTCCTTACACAGAACTCTCAAAGGAATTACACGGCTCCTTGGCCATGCCCCAGAGGGTTGTGCTGGGGCTCTGAACAGTGCGAGAGGCAGCAGAACTTCCACTGAAATTCAACAGGACGGGGTGGCAGCTTTTCCTCAGAATATCCCCACTCGTATAAAAATTTTGAAGTACTTCTCCCTTCACAGTTAATTTCTCTTGCTTAGAGCTAGTCCAGAGTGGAATTTTATGGACTACAGATTTAAGGGCAGACACATCCAACAGAATGATAAAACATGTCCCTCCCAAGGTGTCCCTAATTCCCTGCGATTACAGAATGAGGACACTGCAGGTTTTTATTGCTGATGAACTCCAAGAGCAAGAAATTTTCTCTGTACTTATTGAGAATGATAAAGATGCAAGAGTGATTATTAATGTGCATCTCATGCATTTGCAATTATGCAAATGCACATGCAAATGAAGCACAACCTTTTGGCTCCTGTCATGTTGCCAATGCTTCCCTCTGTGGCATGAATTTTGGATACACTCCTTGCTTTAATATCAGGTCTTACACACAGGGCCCAGATGCTGTCAGGTTCTGAGCATCTTCCAGCCTGCCCTTAACGACATGGGGCTCCCTCCAACTTCAACAGATGCTCAAGGCTCTCCATACCATCCCCAAGGCTCAAAGCCTCTCCTGGGCAAGTGAGGAGGACACCAAACCCACTACTCGCAGGGGAATCTTTGTGGTGGATCACCAATATGTGAAGAAAGGCAGCGAGCAGTGCCCCAGCTTGCTGAGCCTGTAATCATTCAAGAGACTATTTAACGCTGTGCCTCACAGTGAAGCTGAAGTGTATGCCCACCTTTCTGTTTAATTAAAGCACAAAATGTAATTGGTAATTTGTTTGGGGGTTCTCTTGGGAGGCTGAGGAGCAGACCTGTGAAGGAAGCCAAGGCACCGCAGTGTGTGTGTGTGAGGAGGTGAAACTCATCTGAATGTGCCTCACAGCATGTGCTTGGCCGTGCAGAACCAGCTCTGCCTCTCCCCCTGCCCACCTCCACCCAGGAACTGCTGAAACAGGATTAACCCACCTCCTAAAGGAAAAAATCTGTCGCTTTCATTTCTCTCCAGCCGTGCAAACATTGAAAATCTTGATAAATTAACAGGTTATAAACTTCCTACAAGAACCGCTGACTTAGACGTCAAAGTTACTGTGGTCCCCACACACCAGTGGTGGAGGGAACCATTGCTGGGACAGACTGGGACCCTCTACATGCAAGAACCAACGGGGAGCTGGAAGCTCGTCCCAAGCACGTTTCTCAGTCCCTGAAAGTGAGGGCTTGATTAAGTGACTTGGGCTGAGCCTGAAGCTGCACCTTGCCCTCTCTTCCAGTCTTCCTCAAGGACAAGCGCAGGAAGACCCAACCCGGGGCTCCCATAGCATCATGCATCATACAGTAAGTGCAGAATCCCACAGTTTCTTCCAAAAGTTGGGCAAAGTACAAAAAAAAAAAAGCAGAAGCAAAAGGCTATCTCTTCTTATGTAGAAACAAATTCATCTGACTTCTAGTCACCCCTCTGGTTCAGAGACTTCACTCCTGAACGGGGGCAAAGAGAGGTTGATCCCTCACCTCGACGAACAAAGCGAAGAGGAGTGCGCAGGCACATGACGTGCTGGGTGTTTTTCCAACAAACTGCAATGCAGTCTGTGCTGTGCATTTCCTCTCTTCAAGAGATGCTGAAACCCAACCCTGACTTGATTCCCATCAAAAAGCGCTAAATAAAACTCCCAGATCACAAATGTGTGCAGAGAAAAGCATTGCATGGGAGTACTTGCAAGGTGACTATTGCTAAGGAAGTCTCTCTGTGAGTCTCCTACACATCCAACTCCTAAGGGTCATCCTGCCAAAAGAAAACGTTTTAGAGTAGAGACAGGAACAACAACAACAACAACAAAAAAATCAAGACTCAAAGCAAGGGTTACATACAAAAAGGCCTACAAAATTTAACTGAGCAAGCATTTGGCAGAATATTTTTAAACTTTCTTTGGTGACTCTGGGACTTCAAGTGTGGGTGGAGGTGGAGTATAAGCCCTGAAGAAATCCTTTCCCAGCCAGTTATCTGCAAGGCAATGTCAGTGTGCAGAGTTCTCGAGTATGCTCAGGACAGGAAAAGACTTCAAGCTCTCGCCAGGACCAGGAGGGATTGTGCAAGTGTCTTCTGGCCCGTGCTCTGATTGTCCCCCTCATCACAGCAGAGGTAGACCAGTCCCCTAATTCTGTGGGGTTAGAAACGTGTTAAAGGTTTCTTTTTAAAGGGATCTGGGAAGAGCTCACCCCTCAAAGTATCTCCCACAATTGTGCCTGGTTCCCAAGTCATGTATTTCTGGAAATCTTATCTTGCCTCTTTAAAGCTTGTAAATCCATTTCTTCCCCTTGTAGTGCTGGGGTTTCTAGGAAGAGTCTTCCTTGCTCCCCCAATCCCATCAGTGCAGGTAAAAACAAACCTTCCCAATCATTCCCCTTCTAGTGCAATTAAGAGAGAGGGCTGTGAAATCCTTGCTGAACCACAACTCCTTTCTCTTGCCCTCCTCTGGCACTGCCACAGTGCCTATTGCTCCTGCAGCATTGCCACCACCGGGTGACTGCTCCACCTTTGACGCTGGGCAACGCACAACTACATGGGGGAAGGAAGCAAATGGAGAAAATTAAGCCAAGATTAAAGCCCTTCTCACAGCAAAGACCAGACAGGCGGCTCTAAATACACTGGCTTAGTCAGGACGGTGTCTTCCTCAGCTATGCAAAACAGTCGAAAGGAGAACACCATGCACCAGCCAAAATTCTTCATGTAACAGGGTGTCATCACTAAAGCCAGAGACATCAGAAATGTGCCAGATGACACCAGAATTTGAACTCTGAAGCACTGCTGCGCTGGAACGCACCCGTCAAGATAGCCCCTTGGATCAACGTAGACCAGTGTGTGGTGAGAAAGTTGTCATAGGTTGAAATTCAGAAGAAACTGTCTCCGTCTGCTGATATACTTTGTTGAGTCTACACTTCACAAAAAATGCAGTGGCACCATTCAAAGCACGAGCAGCATAATTCATCAGCAGCCACATACCGTATATGCTCAAGTAACGGACGCGAATTTGCCCTCAAAACCCCAGGTGCAGCCGTGGTACACGCTTGCTTAAAGCTGTCAAAAATCTATTGCTTGCTATAAATCAGGGCTTGAAATTCTATATAGGAAAATACTTTACTCTTACCCTCAGCATGTAGGTAAGCATGCATCTGTTCAAAGCCCTGTTTTGCCCGTGTCCCTTAAATATATATCAAGATCAGCAGAGTAAAAACAGGCCATAAACAAAGATTTTCAAAGCAATTACAGGTCTAATACTCAGGCGCTTATAACTCATTGTCTGAAACAGCATTTTGAAAGATCTCAGAGACTGAACCAACTAAGCATCATTTTTTTGGTCCCATGCAACCAGCTCCATCAGCAAACCATTTCTGTTTGTCCCAACGAATGGGATAGAGTGCTAAAATCATGAAAATACACAGATGGTTTCAAAACCTGGGACTGGGAAACGCCAAATGTATCTTCATCAAAGTGAAGTTGTACTTTTACAATTTTCCATTAAAAAAATCAGAACACTTAACAGAAACAGAGAATCTTCCTTCCTTTTCAGAAGTGTGGCCCAAAGCCCAACATATTCTCTGGCCACGTGGTTCAACCAAAGTCTATTTAAACACCTTGGACGGGGAGTGCTGGGCTCCCAGCAACTCCTGTTGAGACACAACCTCACCCTTCAGAAAGAGCCTCACAACATGCACCGCCACACAGATTTTGTTGGAAGAAAAAAACCCAACCCAAACCCTCTAGGAAGCAGAACAATGGCGACTTCAGCCTCGCAGCTCTTTCACGTTCACTTTCATAAAGGATCAGTCCGAAGCCCGGGAGGCTGCATTACCGCAGGCACCGGTCCCTCAATATGCATGTGAACTCAAGTAACCCCCTATTCATCCAGGCCCTAAAATAGGAAGGCACAGTTCTGGACAAGCATATTGATCTGGATTCCTGTAAGTATCCCTTTGAAACACAAATAAACTATTGTTAAAAAAACCCCAACAGATCTCAGTGTGTGCTCTGGTTCCTTTGCAATGTGTACTATCTGACTACAATCCATCTTGGCAGTGGAACAGCTACGCAGACGCTCTTCTGAGCCAGCTCGAATGTAAAGGGATGCCAAGTATGTCTTCCCTTTTGTATTTACAGTAATAGTTTCAGCTTTCCCCACCACTGGGAGTGCTGTTGGGGATCAGCTGGCAAAAATACACTTATCTAAAAGGACCACTGTAATTCCACTTGAAGCTGAACTGTTTTGCAGGGGTTGTCGGCGAGGACCTTCTCCCACATTAATCTACAGTAAATAACGTGGCGGGGTTGTCACTGGCACGAAGCTGACAGCAAATCCCGCTTCTGCCTCCTCCCAAGCTGGACTATCTGCTGACAGACCACTGGCCTCAGCTTGGCTCTCTCACACGGGGCTGCGTTTGGCGTGAGGCTCTCTCTGGTGCGGCTGAGCCGCGCCGTCTGCTCTGGAAGTGGAAAAACGAGGGCGATTCATCACGGGAGCGGGTGCGTCAGACAGACAGGTATACAGATGTTGGACTCAAAGGCAGCCGGGGCATTCTGGCCTCCAGCAACTATCAAGGAGCAGGCAGGGATACGGGATGTCCACCACAACCTGAAAACGGGGCTGAAAGTAGTAAAATTTGCTAACTTCAGGGCTGCTTTGCACTGCTAAGCCCCAAAGACGATGCCTCCAGCTGATCTGACAACGCAGCTGGCAGGTCACCTCCAAGGGGCTGGTGCGACACTGGCAGACGGACGGACTGGCCGTTAACCTTCACGAGGACTTCCAATATCTGAGCAATAGAAAGTTTTGCTGATGATGTTCTTAACTACGCTAAAAACAGGAGCTGGTTTTCCACTAGCTTAAACTCCGGATGGACCAAGAGGTCTCAGCACTAAAGCAAAGCACCTAAGGGACGCAGACGGGCAGGCTGGGGGTTTGCAGGGAGGAGGAGCTTCTGGGACCTCGCTGAGTGGGACTGAGATCACAACACAGATGAGCAGATCTGCTCTGGATTTTGAGGACTCTCGCTCTTCTACACATCTTTTCTGGGCTCCTACACACGCACAACAACCTGGAACCTGAAGTCTTCCCATTCCTAGCCTAATCTGCAGCCATATGAAGAAACGGTACAAATCCCACACCAGCACAACACCACGTCAGGCTTGCTGCCCTCCTCCACCCTGTCACAGCTGCCCGACTTGGCATTACACCCTCTTCACAGCACTGCAGATCCCTTTGCACAGCAGCCAAAGGAGGGAGAAATGATTTTATCTTTCCGGGATGCGCTCCTGGGTGTGGAAGCTCTGCCCAAGGCTCTGTGCAACACAAAGCGATCGCTGGAGTCTGCAGGAAAGGATCACAGGGAGAAGCTTCCCCCAGCAAACACCAAACTCAGCTTGGAGAAGGTTGGGGTATGGGAAGTCTGAAACCAGACCGTGTTCTCCCCATTAAATTGGGGCACAACCACCAGCCGACTGCCCTCTCTTCTCAATACTGCAGAAAAACGCACAGTTTCTGTCCCAAAGCTAAAACTACCGGGATTTCAGGAGGACTCTTTTTGCTGTTGTTGTTGGGGGTTTTTAAGGTGATAATTCACGTAAATAAACTACCCCCCACAATCATTTAACATATAACTCATTATACCATTATCCTAATTTATATTTTGTTAAGCCTTAGGGGATTTAGCTGAGAGCACAGATCCATTGCAGCAAGTGCTATAAAGACACGCAGTAGAAAGCAGCCCCTGCTTCAATGAATTTACAGTCTGAATAGACAAAAGGCAGGAGAAAGGCAGAATTATTCTCCAGGCCCCACCAAAACAGCCAATAAACTGCCCCCCACATCCTGCTGACTTGTGCTCCAGAATGTCAGCTTTCATTAAAAAAAGCAACAACAACAAAAGACATTTCTAGCTCCTGTGGTTGTAAAAAGACTCTTGAAGACACGCTAAATCAATGCAATCGCATTTACCCAGCTATGCAGATGACTTCAGAAAGAGACACAGCCATTCATCTCTGACAGGGCCCAAGCAATTACAGATCTCTGCAGCCACAGACTTCTCCATTTCAGTGCAGCGACTTTTAGTCTGTATCTCCCTGTCTCACTTCATCCTACCTGAAGTTGGGGCTTATCCTCCACTTTTCCCACCCCGAATCCACATTAATATGCACATTTCTATCACTATCACAGCCCAGCTACGAAGTCCTGGCTGCTGGAGCTGATGTTCTCCTTACACTCAGCAGCAGAAGCACAGCACAGATAAAAGATGGGTGTCTGAAGCGAACTGCACCAGAACCAGGACCCAGAGGAACAGAACAATGGGGACAAACAGAAAGAGAAAAAAAAATATAAGAAAACTAATAATAAAGGCCACTATCAATAGCAATACCTGCTCCTGGAAGCATACGCCCATGAAACATCCCCAGTCTGGGAGACAAAGGGAATTTCATGGAGTATCAAAGCAACCTGTACGGCATCGGTCAGGTTTGTGCCACCAAACATGGGAATCCCCAGTGAGCATCCCACTGCCCAGACAGATGGACCTCGTGTGGCTTCAGGATCAGTGCCTGAGCCAAAACTAGACCTTCCCGAGTGAAAGCAGTAGTGTACTCACACCCTTATCCTTCTTTTGCAACAGGACACGTTGTGTGCTGGCAAACCTTCCTACCCATACACAATCAACGTGTCAAAAGCACAGGCAGGTCTTCAACAAAAAACCACCCAACCCAGTCCTGTCTTCTCTTCCCATCTTGAGAGGACGTGGCCAACCAAGGTGATACTGGGAACACACCGGTGCTTTCACCACCTGCTGGCATGCTGGAGACAGATCGGGCTCTGTGAACTTCACCTCCCCTGCCAGCAGGAAATAAATCTTGTGGTTTTAGAGCTGGAGAGTGAATCCATATTCAGTTAGGAATTTATGGTGATTTTATGGATCCCACAAATGCTTCACTACCACCATTTGCTGGAAACTGTACAATTCCTGCAGTTCATTCACTGCTTTCAATTGCCTTTTTTCAGGGAAGCACTTCTAATTGCTTTTTTACAGATATGGGTTTCTGTAAAGAATAGAACATGGCTCAGACCGTATAAAATGCTACCATAGCCTTTTCAACTATATATAGCTTTTACAGCTAGTTTTAATTTCCCTAGAGTATTCATCCCAAAGGGTTCATTCTGTCCCTCGTGTAACTCCCGTGGATGCACACCGAAGCGCATCTGACACAACAATCGCAGTGCTACAATTCAAGCAAAGTTTCCTCATGCAATTTCTACCATCTCACGAGGGCCCTTTCCTCTCAGCCGCAATGAAATGCAGAGCAGTAAGCAGATACCTGCGCCGTCTGCACCGATTTACGGACACCCAAATACCGTTACCAGCCCCTGCGTCCCCATGGCTGTTTGTTTGCTGTTGGGTGGGTATGTTTTATTTGTAATATTGCTTTGAATTGTTCCACTCTTTCCCTGGGAAACGTCTGTACACATTTCTGCAAGGCCAGTATCAATTTTCTTCCGTTATATTAGCCCCTCTAGTACCTTTACACGAACCCAGAATGAATCACTGGCCTCCCAGTCTACATACAGTTTTGAGAAATGGTGTAAAACTCACATTTCGGAGAAGGCCGGGTTTCTGCAGATGGGTTCCTCAACTGCCAAACCACCGGTGCGAGGGCTCATGGTCCAACGGCTCATGGTCTGATGGCAACTCCTTCGCTTTTCCTCCCAGCTCCGCACCTACAGCGCTGGCAAAGGATCCCCGCTGCAGCACACACCAGGAATGGCGAGGTGACTCTCTCCTCCCACTGGTGTTACTTGGTTCCACCAAACAGGGTCAGCTTGTACCGGCAAGTTTTCACTGCCGAGGCGGTGTCCCTTTTTTATCCAAATTGCTCATCTTTTTCATCAACTGCCTCGGTTGCCCTGTACAAAAAGAGACACGTTTAACCTGTATGTCCTCACTGATGGCGCCCAGCTCTGTCAAAACGGACAAAAGAAAGACACAGCACACGCATGCTGAGCCAACATCTAACGAACTGTCCATCCACAGCAAACTCTGGGCAAGCTCATAATAAAAAAGAGCCTGTATAATAAAAAAGTGTCTGTATTGAACCATAAAGCCATAATTAAAAAGTGTCTGTATTGGACCAGTGAAATGCGAGTTGTGTTTTAGACTGCAGAAGACGCAGATGGATTAGAGTGTCTTTAGCCCAGCAGAAAACCCAAGCGTCAATGTATCCTTCACAGAGGTGGAAGAAATACAGGAATACAATCGACATACCAGTGACCAGAGGGTTTAAGTCCCACTCCGTTCCCTGGTACCTGGTCAGCAAAAAGGGAGAAGCCAGCTGGGAGCTCAGCAGTGGCTCCTCTTCTCACGAGGACCCAGAACAGACAAAAGTTGTTGACAGTGGAGACTGAATATTTGCCGTGCTCCTCTGCATTACCACCAGCTCACAGCAGAAAGAAGCACTTTGAATTTGCTGACTTCAGCATCTCTGCTGGACCTCAAAGAATGTCACCCTCAAACCCAAAATCCACTTTCCGAGGTGTCTTTTTCCCTCGCTAAGGGAATAACAGCAGCAACAGGGAGAGGCACCAAATGACCCACAAAGCTGAAGGGTGTCTAAATGGTGTCCTTTTGCCCACCACAACAAAACTGAAAGGAAATTAAAAGGACTATTTAAGGAGCAATGAAAACAGCAAAAAGGAAAGAATTCATTTCAATTAAATAATAGGGCCTAGCAGAGAAAAGACCCCCTTTTTTTTTTTATCTTCCTGGTCAGAAGTCTCCTTATTTCACCCGTCTTACTCATTCTGCTCTCAGAAGTGTTGTTATCCCCATTTAACTCATGAGAAACTGGGGCATAATAGAAGTAAGTTGGGTTTGGAAGGCTAGGCCAGCTTTGGATGGCAGAGCAAGAATAAAATATTTACGGCATCAAGCACCCGGCGCTTTTTTCTTAAGGCACCCACGGGCCGAGGTATTGACTTCTACAGCAAATCTGTCTTGACAACTACAGTACATGTGTCTCACGACAAGGGTATTAGGTACAGCCCACTACAAAACATGACATAAATCTATCCCTTATAGTTTGAGGAGAAGGTGTAGATTTGGGCATTAAAACCATCAAAATCTCCCATTACAAAACCCCAAACCTCAGGAATCACATCTGTTGCTGTCAGGACCCGGCTTTCAGGTAGCTGAGATCCATGAAAACTCTGACTGGGGTTAATGCATTTTGTTGAGAAAACACAAGACTGAGATTCAAGAAATGCAGATTTGGTCTATGGCCTTGACATGAATTTTTTGTTGCTTTTGGACAAGTGAGCCCCCCTGCCTGCCAGGCTGGACTTGCTGCTTCTGAGTTCTTCAGCAGAGGGTCATAGAATCATAGAATGGAAGGGACCTTAAAGATCAGCAATTTCCAAGCCCCCTGCCATGGGCAGGGACACCTCCCACCACACCAGGTTGCTCCAAGCTCCATCCAGCCTGGCCTTGAACCCCTCCAGGGATGGGGCAGCCACAGCTTCTCTGGGCAACCTGGGCCAGGGTCTCACCACCCTCACAGCAAAGAAGTTCTTCCTAATATCTAATCTAAATCTCCCCTCTTCCAATTTAAAGCCATTCTCCCTTCTCCTGTCACTCCACTCCCTGACCAAGAGTCCCTCTCCAGCTCTCCTGGAGCTCCCTTCAGATCCTGGAAGGCTGCTAGAAGGTCTCCCTGGAGCCTTCTCTTCTCCAGGCTGAACAGCCCCAGCTCTCTCAGCCTGTCCTCACAGCAGAGGTGCTCCAGCCCTTGGATCATCTTTGTGGCCCTCCACTGGACCTGTTCCAACAGGTCCATGTCATTTTTTTGTTGAGGACTCCAGAGCTGGACACAGGACTCCAGGTGGGATCTCACAAGAACAGAGTAGAGGGGCAGAATCACCTCCTGTGACCTGCTGGGCACACTTCTTTTGATGCAACACACTGAAGCTCAAACCCTGGACAGGATCTGGAAGTCAGATCACTTCAAGCACAGCTTAATATGATACCAGACGCATTCAGATTCCCAGTATTAGCTGATATTCTGCTATTAGTTAAGCTTTGGGTTGGGGGGAGCAGGGCATGAGTGTGTGAAAATTCTGGCTAGAATCCCACGGAAAATGCTCAAGTGGAGTCATCACGAAGTGAAAAAACAGAATCATTGCATCCACTGTGGTGCCACAGCCCCACAAGCAAAGCCCCACTGAAGTCCCACTGCTGCTGCTGGCCTGGCTGTCCCCAAGCCTTCTGAGCCACACAACATGCCCATGGCCACGGGTAACACATTTCCTGGGGGTTGACTCTGAAACAAAACTGGAGCACGTTTGAAAAGGAACGTGTTGGTAGTAATTGAAGCTGGATTCTGCTCCACTGGTGAC
>VZRU01012942.1:232401-301655 GCA_013398155.1 Pedionomus torquatus
TCCCCACATCGTTAAAAATTTATTATTTAGACTGATGATGACATCATCTGGAAAGGGACCCAGGCTGTGGTCATCAGGGCCTTTTTCTGCATTACAGAGAAGCAGTTTCTCCTCTCTCCCTTGCAGATCATTAATTTTTAAAATAGAGCTATGCTTTAAATATATACAGCTCATTTTGCTTTCAGCTGATGAGTCAGAGGAGCTGTCTTTCAACCAGGTCGGGTGCCCCCCGTGCCATGTTTCCTGCCCAAACTAGCACATGTACCCCCTGAGGAAGGTCCAAATTCAGGGTTCTGGAAGGATCAGGAGGGAGCTTCTGTGTAAATAAATAATTGCATTTCTGGGCTGACCAGCACCGCTCCACCACCCTCCTGAGATGGCTTGGAGAGAACTGCCCTGGAGGTGCTCCTCAAGGGTAGGATCTCATGAGCTCTGCCCACAGATGTTTTATTCAAGGGAAGACTATGCAATATGGTTCTTCCATAAGGACCATGAGCAGGTTTCAGTCTCCTACGGGCAGAGTTCCCCACACCACGATGTGTTCTTATGCTGACTATCCCATGAATCCTGACACAGCCCTTCTGAGACCTGTGGTTTCCTCTCCCCAGCAGACACCAAGTCAGGTCTCTGTGTTATCTGTAGCATTACGCAAGAGATTAACAAAGCAAATGCTAATTGTGGGTATTCACTGATTGCATCCTACACCCCACAGGCTGGACCGCATCCCTCTCAACCAGGTGAAGCAGCTGACAGATGTGTGTGTGTGAGCACCACAGCTCTGCAGGCTGCCAGACCAGCACCCAGAGCTCTCAGAGATGTTGACACCATCTGTCACTGTGCCTTGCAGTGGGACGGAGGATGGAGCAGACAGAGCCTGGCAATGGAGAAGCTGCAGAGAAGCACATGCCTGCAGTGTCCTTGTGTGCAGCGGAAGACCTCCAGCCCTGCAGAAGCCACCATCCACATCTCACCTTGTCAGGAGCAAGAGCTCTGGACAGGACAATTCTGCATTCATCCTTTTGGACTTCAGCCCTAGTCTACCAGTAGTGGCTGCTAATTGTTTTACCTGAGGAAAGAACCATGCTTTTCCTCAACAGCATGTACTTCTTCTGGAGCCCTCAATATAAGAAGGACATGGGCCTGATGGAGCAGGTCCAGAGGAGGGCCACAGAAAAGATCACAGGGTTGAAGTACCTCTGCTACAAGGACAGGCTGAGGGAGCTGGGGAGTTCAGCCTGGAGAAGAGGAGGCTCCGAGGAGACCTAAGTCCAGTACCTGAAGGGGGCTACATAACTCTGTTCACAAAGGCCTGAAGTGACAGGATGAGGGGCAATGGCTTTGAGTTGGAGTAGAGCAGATTTAGATTGGATGTTAGGAACAAGNAGATCACAGGGTTGAAGTACCTCTGCTACAAGGACAGGCTGAGGGAGCTGGGGAGTTCAGCCTGGAGAAGAGGAGGCTCCGAGGAGACCTAAGTCCAGTACCTGAAGGGGGCTACATAACTCTGTTCACAAAGGCCTGAAGTGACAGGATGAGGGGCAATGGCTTTGAGTTGGAGTAGAGCAGATTTAGATTGGATGTTAGGAACAAGTTCTTTCCTCTGAGGGTGGTGGAACACTGGACCAGGTTGCCATTGCCCAGGGAGGTGGTTGAGGCCCCTTCCCTGGAGATCTTCAAGGTGAGGCTCAATGAAGCCCAGAGCAGCCTGGGCTAGTGCAGGCTGTCCCTGTGACTGTGGGGAGGTCGGACTAGGTGACCTTTGGAGGTCTCTTCCAGCCTGGCCCGTTCTATGATTCTTCATCCTTCAGTACCTACAAATCTTAGCAAGCATTTCTCTTCTTTAAGGCAGTATTTTACTGGTGATAAGTCCCTTCAGATAAAATACGATTTCACTACCCCCATACGTATCTGGATATTCACAGAAGCACATGTGTGCACGTGTGATGTGCAGCCACCTTGGAAGTGCTTTGACATAACACAGCAATTTAGGAGGAAGGGACAAGGCACATCTTACTTGAATGAGGATGCAGGAACCACTCAAGAGAACAGGGGCATAAACATCACTTACTTACAGACACCTATCTCAGACTACATGATGAGACTAATCCCTCTAGACCTCTTACATACTTTGTGAGGGGAAAAAACTCCTTCTTCCAGAAGGTAAGTAAGAGAAGAACCTTAACTTAGATGCACTCTCCCTTCATTGACTCGATGGAGAAAGAAAGTGATGGAGACAGCCTCCTAAATAAGGTGTTATAAATAGCTGCAATCAACACGTAGAAAAGACTCACTCGAGTAAGTGTCTGACCAGGGCAAGGTGTTGCTCATCCAGGACCAAGAAAGCTGCCACGGGTTCTTTAATGATCACAAGTGGCTTCAGCTTTGGTTTTAGGTTTACTCCAAGCACAACACCAGTCCTCAGACTGTGCTGGGGCACGAGTTCAGGACAGGTCCATGAGGAACAGTGCTTCTCATTCAATCGTGTCCAGCTATTACTTTCTTTAATGCCTTGTTTTTCACTGAATTTTCCACATCCTAGAACAGGCCCATCCCTTAACTTCTGAGCACCCAGAAGCTCCTGAAACCCTAGCACGGTATGCCCAGATTCCAGTTTAAGAAAAAAGATTTTGATAGTCCTTTATTATGTCATTATATTATTTTCTGTAACACTCTAGTAGATAGGGAGGGCTGTCAAAGGATGTACATAGAAAACAGAATCACACACAGCTTCTGAGAAGAATATGAAAAGGTCAGAAGTATGAGCTGGCTGTTACATGGACAAATGCTGTAATATTTTCTTGGACTCGGTGATCCAGTAAAACAGTTCAATAAAATCTGTCAGAACAATGCACAATGCTTCGTCTCCTCTCAAAATCACCGCTTTCCCCTCTAGCTCCTCAACCTGACTGCTTGCAGGCCCCGAGCTCCCTCCCCACCCTCCGGCCTTCCATGGGATGATCTATGGAGCTCTCAATAATCCTTCCTTTTTGGCTGAAACAAACAAAACAGATGGGAGATGGAGATGAAACAAAGAACAAAAGTAGACAGCACAATCAAATACATTTCACTGCACTTAAATAGAGTTATAATACAGAAATATTCTCCTAACTCAGCTTCTCCAGGGAATGGCAAGGGCAGAGAAGGGAGAGTAAAATGGGATATGCTCATAAATGGAAAGGAGCAACCTGAAAGACAAGCTCTGCAAGTAGGCTCTATGGAAATTTTTAGGAAAAAAATACCCAAACAACTCTACTTCAAATTGCAGCAGAGAGACTGCTTCAAAACTCATTCCTCTACCTACGTCTCCTGGCTCTGATTCTCCTGTTCACTCCTCAAACTCTGAATTCCCCTCTAGATTTCCTAGACCTGCTTTTGCCCTCCAAAGAAGACCTGGGCCCCCTCCAGCAGCGCTCCTCTGCCCTTGCCAAGGGCCTCCTATTCAAAACCTGACTCTCAGCCCCACTGTGCGGGAACTTTCCCATTACCTGCCACGTCAATTGGGCCCTAAGTGCGCCGCTGGAGGAGAGAGGAAGGTTTTATACGCAGCAAAAAAGAAGTTCAAATGAATTAGATTATAGGCATATTAATTCAGGGCACCCACCCAATCCTTTCATTAGCTTGATTCTCCTGCTACCGTAGCAATCTATAAATGTTATAAGCTTTGAAATGCTCTATGTACTTTAAGTTTCACAGGAGACTACTACTATTAACAGTTATACAAGTTGGGAGGAAAGGGAGATGCTCTACAGGGTTATATATGAGCCTGTCAAGGCCATGAATACACAATCTTATGTTAAACGTTCCCAGAACTTGGGATGAGCCTTCCAGATACTTCACATCGAACGGCTCCCAAGGTGACATCTACGGCTACACTTCCAAGAGTGCTCGAGTCTCACCAGCAGCCTGCAACACCTTCCGCCTTTTTGGCCGTTCATCGCCTCAAAAGAGGAGGTTACACGAGCGTGACCAGGTCTGAAACACTGAGCGATTCAGCCCGTTGCCCTGCAGCCCAGACGACCACAAGCGTGTGGTTTGCGAGAGAGTCCCTTGAACTTCTGAACTCTACTTTTTTCTCTTAGGTGGGGAATTAAGTCATCTTAGTCACACAGAGCTCCAGTCGGGGGTCTTTGAAGAGGAGGAGCTGGCAGTGATAACGCTCTCTGGGTATGTGTGGGGAGGCATTTTTTCCTCTTAGTCCTGAATGCCATGTTGAGCTTCTCAATCAGAAAAAAAACAGGGATGAGGGCAGCCGCCTTCATATAGCGATGAAATCACTTCTTCCTAATCACCATTGGAGCCTCAGCAGCAGGAGACCATCAGGTCACAACCTAATACCTTTTCCAGTCATAAATTTCTAGATATCTCCAGTAATAGGCCTGATCTCAGTTTACTGGAGCTGGGCTTTTTTTGTTCCTTTTTTCTCAGAATAGCCTTATGGAAGAACAGCTGCTTTACAGGCAATACCCCGAATTTATAGAGCTTTATCTCAGCCCCTGACTGACCATTAAATTCCATATTTATATCTATAGCCAAACAGGTAAACAAGTAAGTATAGTAATTCTAAAAGTCTAATCTCCATTAACTTCCATGTAGCTGAAGATGAGATGAAAGCACACCCACATGAAGGCTGGCCCCCAATGTTTTCCAGGAATAAACCTGCTTTGTTACCTTCCATAAAGAGGACAAAATATTAATCTGTAATAGTTTCACTCCCTTTTTATAAATGAAGAGTATTTCTCTAAACCAGCGTTTTCTCCCTTTGCCACCAGCTGCGTTACCAACAGTTGCCCACTCTCCACCTTCCACCCGAACAACGCAAGTCCCAAAACACCAGTTTCAGAACAGGACGCGTTTCGTAACCAAAACACACTACGGCAGTAGGGAAAAAAAAAAAAAAAGAAACAGAAGAAAAAAAGAAGCCAAAGCACTTGCTCACAGTAATAGCTATTTTCCTTTCCTCTTAAAGCAACACAATGAAGCAATTACCACTCGCTGCACTTCCACCGGCTGCTCCAGCCAAAGCCATGGGTCGGGCGGCGCGGGGGGGCTGGAGGAGTGGCACAAGAAAAAGAAACAAACTCCTACCAGATTATGATTCACTAACAACAAAAACATCCCCACGGTACCTCTTACTTTTCATAGGATGAGGACAGGTTTTCCACCAGCAGGGTTTTCCAATTAGAGGATTTTTTCTGTAATGGGATTGATGACGTAGGTGTCGGTATGAAAATAGGAAGGACCTCAAAGGTTACAGCTAAGCTGGGAGTCTCCTTGTACCTGAACCTTTGCAGATTCTCAGAAAACTCCTTGTGGTCTCCACAGGATAGGCCGTATGGGAAACCCTCTAATTTACTTGAGAAAGGAGAACACGTTCATGGGTAATTATCTCCCTGGAATTACACTGAATGGAGAATATATGAATAAACATAGAAGGGTCCTTGTTAGGTGTCTCGCACAAACACGCACCATCTACTGCCGGACACAGGGCATAGAGAACCAACAGATTAGGCCAAGGAACATCATATCAATTAGAAATAAATTAAAGAACATCATGTAAATGTGTTCCGCCTCCAGGCATCAAATTATGTGAATCATCAGACCCACTTGATACATCCATATTCTAAAACATGGGTTTAGTTCTGATGGTCTTTGGCACACAGCTTTGCTATGAGTGTGCCTGTAAATTCCGATTTGTTTTAAAAGTATTAAAGGCAGAACTGGCAGCAATTTCCACATCTAGCTTGCTTGGCACCTTCTTTTAGAAAAGATTCTTTAAGTCTTTTTTTAGAAACTTAACAAATTATGAGACACCTGCTATAAAATTAAATTGAAGGACAGGCAGGTGGGAGAGAAATACTATTACCATTTTTCTCCTTGTCAGCAGGCACTAATAGTTCAACATTTTGCACTATAACACATGAGTTTTCGTAATTGTCTCATAAGAGATGAAAGTTTGATGAGACAGAGCTCAGATTCGGGCTGTCTTGAGATTTCTGCCAGTCATCCTGCAGATGGTTTCCCAGTATCCAGGTTGTGGTACCTCAGGAGTGAGCCTGATGCCGCACCACTGACTGCAGCTAAAGGTTGTGTTGGCCTGACAAATTAATAAATTACTGTATAGTGTATTCCAAGGATTTTTCACTGTGAGGTTACAATGGTTTTGAACCTTGGACTCACGGACGCTACTCGCAGCTCCCAGTGAGCTGGAGCAGAGATGCCAATGGTTGGTATATCTCAGAGCCAGACTTCTTTTAACCGTCACCCAGCGGGTAGCAATTCCTTTAAACAATTAAGCAGATGATTTCTTCTGCCCAGCAGCGGGGCTACCACAGCACATGGAATGAGCGTTTTACACCCAAAATGTGCTTTGGATGACTAAACAAAGAGAAGCATGAAACTAGACACAGAGCGGTAATATGGCCTGACTTTTTTTTATTTTTTTATTTTGTAATAGAGAAAAGACTAACATAAAAAAGCATAAACAATAATTTAACTGTCCTTCCAAATTAATGAAACTGCCATAGGATAAAGTTCTATTAATACCAGATTTCTAGGAATAAATAAGACCAGACCTAGATAGAAGAATTCAAAAAAGAGAAACAATACCCATGGCATTGGCAGGAACAGTACATGCTGTCAAAAAAATGGCAGGAAAACTCATGAAACTGCTATGATAAAATAGCTTATAAAGACTTTTATCTTATAAAAATATAAAGAAATAGAAGAAAATATACTAAGGTACAAAATTTCAAACTGAAAAATGCCATTGCACACCGCCATTCATTTTCTATCCCATCTGAAACCGCCTGCAGACTTTGCACACTGAGGAGCAGGGAAGCAGAGGAAATGAGAAAACATTTCCTTACTTTTTTTCCTTTCTCCAAATCTCATCAGTTGGACGGTGTTTAGAAGAACGAGAAATTTCTATCACCTCAGTCCACCAATTTCACATCAGTCAGTGCAGCCTAAACTTGACATTGATCATCTGTGGATATTCCGACTCTAAGAAACAGATTTGAAAGACCTAAAAGATTCTTGGGGAAATGCCTGCCAAGGGCTTTTAGACTTTTATTACCGTAAATGATACCTCAACCGAGCAGCAAGAGTCACACCTGCCCATCCCGAGCCCATCAGAGCCCATCACCTGCTAACGCCATATGGAACCGCAGCAACGCGCGGCGCTCCCTGAGCAGATCTGCTGATTCACTGATGCTTTCGCTTCAATAGCAAATATCTGGTTTTGTCTCAAATAAACACATGCGAATAAAGCCACCCTTAATGTCAATAAATTATGGTTTGTGTACTTCATTTTCATGCCAATGGGAAAGATGTTGTAAGAAAAGTAGTTCGAGGATGGTCAAAGAGAATTGCGATTAATCTGCCAGAAAGAGTTATGGTAAATATTATTATTATGATTATTAATGATTTGTAAAGCGCTGTAAATCTCCATGACAGTAATTATGATGCTTTGTATATATAAATTTGGCATTCTGCATATACAAGCACTTGGGCTTGAACTCTTCCTAGATCATTAGGAAATTGGAGGTCATATCATCGGTCACTTGAAAAGTAATTTCCTGCAGATTTTCAGGCGATTCTCAGATTTATCCTCGCTGTAAAAAAAAAAAAAAAGGTACTAACGATTTCTCCCCAGGCAAACAAGCTCGCGGGGAGGCTGTGATTAACAGCCTTTCAAACAGCGACCCAGAGCTGCAGAAGAGGCAGCGAGTCTGGAAACCCCTTTGTGTCACCCATGAGGAAGAAGCGGGTGGGCACGGCCTGCCAGGGCCAAGGAGGTGGCAGGCTGAGGGCCCACGTCCTACATATGTTGGTAGAATTTCTAAAGATAAACTCAATCTGGGGAAAGCATTCATCTTCAGGGGCCTCCTCTGGGCGATGTGTCACCGAATGTATTGAGAAAGGCAGTGGGATTGAAATAATCTGTCGTTCTCAGGCTAATCCTCCACACGGAGGAAATTCTCCAAGAGAGGGATCTGCTCCTTCCCAACTCCCTCGCTCAAGATGAAGACTCAGATCCTTGGATATCCATGATTCCAGGCAGGGGATTCCCACAAAGCATGACTTGCTGTTAGAGGAGGAAAGAGGCAGGTTCCTATCTCCTCTTGCAGGGGATCAATAACCTTTCCGCTGGCAGCGGTTCAGCTGCTCTTGGTTCCCTGCCCTCTTTCTCAGTAGATTCCTCCCTCTGGTGAGAAGCAAAAAGGACACTACAGGTCCATTCCATTGAAGATTCAACCCAAGCGTCCTCTGCTTGGCTAAATAAGCAGTTTCTGCAGTCCAAATGCCAGACAGAAGTAATTCCCCTATTCCGCCTCCCCTACTGAAATGTCCCACCTTTCATCCCAGCCAAGGGCCCTGCTCCTTAGGGGACCCCTGTGGGAGCCGCTGGGGATGCGCGGGGGGAACGTACCATCTGCAAATGCCAGGATGGCCCCAGTAAAGGAAGGGACACCCGCAGGATCCCAAAGCAAAGCAGCAATCCTGGTGTTCAATCTCACCGCTCAATGCTGGCTCAACGGGGAGTGCCCAACCGAGCCGGGCTCTGACGTGACGTTACCTCTCTATCAAAAAAATCAAAATAAAATCAAATAAAACCGTTGGGAGTACTTTATTCCCTCTATTACGACTGAGTTCAACAGCCTCGAGGTTCCGGGCTTTGGAGTGATGGCTTTATGAGAAGATCAAACGCATTGAGTCTGACCAACCCTCCTGGATACATCCACGCTGCTCCTGCAAGGAGCCGCAAGCGGCTGCCGGCGGCATCCACCGGGAGCTTCCCCAAAGAGAACCCGTCCTGAGTTATGAGCGGGCCCACACACACACACGCTCAACTTCACAGTCCATTGCTTTCCCAGGAGCGGAGTCTGTGCTGTCTGCACCAAGGCAATATATCTCTTTATGGCCTGCCAGTGACTTTACAGAGAGATAAACAAAGCTTTTAAATCAAAAGGAGACGGAGCAGAAGAAAAAGTTTGGCACCCCAGAACACACGCCGCTACTTATTTTTTAACCCTTCACAACAAACAGGAGTTTCTTATGCATCTACCAACCAACAACCAAAGGAGAAATGGGAAACCCAAGGGCGGAAATGAAAAGATTTCTCCTAAATTAGAAAATTTACGGCAAAAGCTCTGTTCAAGAGGGCCTGTGCTCATTTAAATAATCCGAGCAATGGATGCGGCACTGAACTGAGCTGTGGCACAAGTGGCCTTAAAGTAGAACCGTCTGAATTTACTGTTGGCGAAGGATGGGATGTAAAACTCTTTCTCTCACCTACTAACTGTAAATTCGGGGGGCAAGGAGGAACATTTACTTAGTGTGCGTAGCTTTCAGAATGAGATCCTCAGCGAGGTTGGAGTCCCGTGAGGTTTTGTGATGTAAATAACAGCAGCTCAGGACAACCTGTGATGATTTGGTATTATTTTGGTACTACTAAATCACCACATATTGTCCTGAGCTGCTTTTTGACTCTGGAGCCTTTTGGGACAGACAACAGCAAGCAGGACTGTAGCTCCATCAACGACTGGATTTAACCATTTGAGAGTCGAGTGCAAGGTTGGAATTTTCAAAGAAATAAAATCCAGAGTCACTCCGAATTGGAAAACATCAGGAGGACCCAAAGCATTTTGGTGACTCATTTCTTTAAAAGTTATATCATCATTCTGCCCCACAAGATGTTTCATGCATCTGGGACCCCGTTTGTGTATTTGGTGCTGGAGGAATGTCTCAATCCATTAAACAACCCCCTTCCCTCTTCAAGCAGAGACTCTGAAAACTCCTTCACCTTTTCAAGTGAGCATGTTTGAGGTTCCCTTTCATTCCCTCCTAGAAAACTTCCATCTGCAAAGACAAAAACCACCACTTGTACCCCAAGAAGAACCAGCCCCAATGTCACCCAGCAGCTACCGCTGCACAAAAGTGAAAATAAAACAAACTTGTGAGGATGGATTTCATGGGACCAGGTCGGTCCACCTCAGGCAAAAAAAAAGGTGAGGGCTCAGGGGTACCCGGTCACTTCTGGAAGCCAGGATCTGCTTTTTTCATCCCTGCAGACCAAGCCAGATGCTTCCAGATGTGTGCACTAACTGTCTGAAAAGCCACCAACTTTTGCAAAAGGGTTATTGGTGTGAACACAAACAGATCAGTTCATCCTCAGCTCCATGTCTGCAGCCAAAAAGTCTCCTATTCACAAGAGAGGATATTTTTTAAGGACGCAGTTTCTTCCACTAAAATTCTAGCCCACGGTAACCGATCTGACGTCCACTTTCCCAAATCCAGTCCAAGCCACGCTGCTACAATAAAAGGCTTGCTTCGGGTTAGGTTCTTGCATAAGATAATTCACAAAATTCAGAATTAGAATGGGGATGAAGCTGCAAATCCTCTCCCACCTGCCTGGATGCTCTGAGCTTTCCCTCACTCCTGCTGCACAGCAGCTGAACCCCACCGCCTTCAAATAGGACCATTCCTGCTCAAGCCTATGTAAAAATTCAAGGTCAGAAGCCCAATACTCAGTTCCAAGTAAGCCACGCTCTCCCTTGTGGCCACGATGGCAAATCTGCCCCGAGCAGTCCCAGCACCTCAACGTAAAAAAGCTGCTTTTCAGTATTTCTAGCTGCTTCCACAATTCTTTTCACCTAAAACTCAGGGTGCATAAAAGCAGCTCCATATTCTTCTGATATGTTTTTTTTAAATATTATTTCTAGCATTTTCAGGTGGATTTTTCTCTGTGATCACAGTTGAACTTCCTACTGGCCCAGAGGGAGAAGAAAGCAATAACTTTAAATGGCCTCGTAGATGCAGCCGTGGCCTCAAGCCAGCACTAATTTCCAATCTCGTTATGCTGAAGAAAGAGGGTGAAGGGAAAAAAGAAAAAAAGGGAAAAAAGAAGAAAAAAAAAAGAGAAGAGAAAGAATGGAAACCAGATAAAACAGAAATATCCCTTAAAGCCACCGAGAATTCGAAAGTACTGTTGGTGGTTTCAGTGAGAGGTTTAAGTTGGTATTAAAAGAAGAAGAATTTGGAGTATCTGTTTAAAATGAGCGAATATTTTTCCTTCGACACAGAACATCCTTGTGACATTCAGGTCTTTGCGTACTGCAGGCAGGATGGAATTTTACTGACCAAATAAAGCATCGTCACTACTTGAGTACAGCAAACATTTGTAAAAACATCTTAAACATGTCATAAATTAACCGAATTTGGGAGCCTGTAAACACTCACTTGAACTTGCAGCCCTTTGATTTCACCAGCACATCCAGATATCTGCAGACCCGGAGGATCCCCTATTCATCCCTTAACCTGCTAAGGTATCAGCTTTTTTAACTCCTTTTGCACTTTCAAAACTCCTTTGGGCCTATTTAGTCTATTCACTGTCCCCTTCCCTGACAGTGGATGAAAATTAAGAGCACTGGGGAAAAGACAACATTCTACAACACCTTCCCCAAAAGCTCTCACTTTTCAAACTCAGGCTTTTTTATCACTACTGGGAAAAAAAAAAAAAAAAAAGGCATTTATGGCAAGTGCAAGTCAAGACAACGTAAAGCTTTATATCGCACAAAATAAAACTCCAAGAGGAATTTAGCAAGGAAGTATGGAGTTACCCACAGAGAGGTTTGGCCAAGAAAATGGAGATACTCTAGTAGAGAACACTGTGACCGCAGGCTCCCAGAGCCGAGGCGCCGTGGGAACAATGACGTGTTGGGTTTTCTCCCCGAGCAGTGGGTCTGGAGCAGCAGCTGCAGGGTGACGGGGAGGAGCAGCACCAGTCCCTTCAAACTGGTGTCTCCTACAACTGGTCACGCTGAACTCCTCAGGGGAGAATGGCCACACTGCACAGTTGCCTTGGGTTGAGCAACACAGGACTAACTTCTTTCATATAGCTGGGAAAACTGCACTTTTAGAAGTCTCTAGTGTCTGAATTTGTGAAAATCACTACTTTATAGCCAGCTATGGGATGTGGGATTCAAGGTCTCAGTGTTCGAGCTTTGCCAGATGCAGGGATGAGGAGGAACGAGACCTGGGCACCTGACCCAAGCTGCTAACAGGATTATTTCATACCGTGAATGTCACATTCAATTTAAATTAGAAAGTTTGCTGTGTGGTTTCTCTCTCCCATGATGGTGGCGGGTCCAGAGAATTCCATGACCGGTGCCGAGCCCTGAGCCCATCCCTTCCTCCTGAAGCAGCAATGCTCGCAGTGTCCCTCACGGGCTGTCCCTGCTGGGGAATGGGCTGGGAATACTCTGTATGTATTTTTATATTGGTGTTGGGATCAATATTAGTTATTTATTATTACTGTTAATGACTTAGTCTTATCCTATTAAATCTGTTTGTATTTCAGCCCTTGCGTTTCCCTGTTTCCTCCGGTTCCCCTTCTCAGGTGGGGAGGAGTCATTGGGTGATAGAAGAATTATCTAAACAACCACAAATTGCTATGGGTTTTCTCAAACCATAACAACAGGAACACCCTGATGAGCACAAGGCAACGGGATTAAAAAATGCTGAAAATATTTGAATTTGCTCTTCCCCAACCGCGTTGCTTCCCCTTGACCTGCAGCGCCCACTCAACCTTCCCGCGCAGCATCGCCCCGCTGGACCCCTGCTCCCTTCTGCTCAGGACCAGAGGGGCTGGAGCAGAACAAGAGAGCTCAGCCTAATACTACAAATCCAACACAGAGTTAAATCTAAGATGAGGAGGTCTGGCAGGTAATCCAGATTTGGTCCAAGGGGATTTACACAAAGCAGCGTAATATGCCCAAAGGTGTGAGGAAATGCAGAGTAGAAAAATTAACAACTCATTCTATGATATCACGTCAGAAACGAGGAAAAGAGAGCCTCTCTCCCTACGCTTCGGTTTCTTTCTGTCCTGTGTTCAAGCTTGCTGGATTCACTAGAGGCTCTGACAATAAATGCTGGTTTGTTTTGAGGTTGCATGTCTTGCAATCCCTGGAAAAGGCAGCAAGCCGCTCTGCCTCCTTTTAATCTCAATAATTAGCCTTCAAGGCTGTCAGGCATTTTACTGCCTCAGGTGATGCAAAGCTGAATCTAGATTCCTAAATCAGGGCCATCAAGCCCCAAGTTTAACTGTAGATGAAACAACCAACGGTGGACTTCCCCAAAGGTTGACACTAAAGCCAAGGAAAGTGCTGCTTTAAGTGCAGGATCTGCCTCTGCCCAGTCCTGAGGAGCACTGGAGAGAGAGAAGAGACCCGGGACAGCAGAGCAGTCCAAGGGAAAAAAAAGCAGAAATAAGCACAGCAGGAACCCCCTGGTACAGAGCTGAAGGGCTGATGGGACAATTAACGGCATCTTCGTTGCTACAGACACACAAGTGTCACTCCACCCACCCTCTCAAGTCCTCAATAGGAGAGCGATTTCCAGGCAGCTAACTCCTATCGATTTCTCACTGATTTGAATTGGAATTAGTGCCCAGACAGTAGTCAAAGAATCACTTACACAGTCCCTTAAGCTTTTAAGTACACAAGGAACATGTAAAAACAGGGTGAAGGAAGTATCTCAGATATTCCTAACAGTTCCCTTATGAAATTGGACTATTTTTGCCTGTTTTCCTTGTTCTCGACCTGCTTGCCAGAGGAAAACAACTCAAAACTTGGGCCAGCATCCCTAAACCTGTCACAGACACCTTGCTCACCCTGAAGGCCCGTGAAGACAGGGACCCACTGCCACATGCAGGGACCCACTCCCGCACACAGGGACCTACTGCAACAGCCAGGGACCCAATGCCCCACACAGGGATGCACGTCACATGCAGGGACCCACTGTCACAAATAGAGATCCACATCACACACAGGGACCCACTGCCACATGCAGGGACCCACTCCCGCACACAGGGACCTACTGCAACAGCCAGGGACCCAATGCCCCACACAGGGATGCACGTCACATGCAGGGACCCACTGTCACAAATAGAGATCCACATCACACACAGGGACCCACTGCCACATGCAGAGATCCACTGCCAGACAGAGGGACCCACTACCACATGTGGGGAGCCACTCTTGCATGCAGGGACATACTGCAACATCCAGGGACCCAATGCCCCATGCAGGGATGCACGCCACATGCAAGGACCCACTATCACATGCAGAGCTCCACATCACACACAGGGACCCACTGCCACATGCAGAGATCCACATCGCACACAGGGACCCACTGCCACATGCAGGGACCCACTGCCATACACAGAGATCCACACCACATGCAGGGACCCACTTCCAGACACAGGGACCCACTGCCACATGCAGAGATCCACTGCCAGACAGAGGGACCCACTACCACATGTGGGGAGCCACTCTTGCATGCAGGGACATACTGCAACATCNTACACAGGGACCCACTGCCACACACAGGGACCCACATCACATGCAGGGACCCACTGCCACATGCAGAAACCCACTGCCACGCATAGAGACCCACACCACATGCAGGGACCCAGTGCCACACACAGGGCCCCACTGTCACATCCAGGGACCCGCTGCCACACGCAGAAGGACAGCGCAGGAGCAGCATTTGTCTTTAGTGGCAGCAGAGTCCAGGCCAGCACTCGAACACGTGGCCCGAGGACCAGATGTTGCCTCCTAATGTGCACATGCATCTTGTCCCTCCCAATGCCGATTGCTCCTCCTGGTCCGATGCCAGCAATCCCCTCAGGAGACACACACACACACCCTGTTTTGTCACCTCCCTGCACTGGGGTAAATTGAGAGTGATTATTTTTTTACCATCATAATTGCCTGGGTACAATCGTAAGCAAACCCAGCTCAGTGTGCCAAAATGAACTGCAGGTTTGAAAACACACACCCCACACACCCCCCAAAAAAAAGTAATCAAAACACCCAAACAACAAGACCAGTCATAATTTCTCAGCATTTTATATCAGCTGTGGGCCCATGCCGAAACTGAGGCAATTTGGTCAAAAAAACAGATGTTAAGTGAGGAGACGCATCCTGCACCGCAGGTCCTTGGCAGTAACGAACAAGCTGTGCTAAGAGGCTCGTGCATTTAAATTGCCTGGAGAGGAAAATTGTCCTCGAGAGCGAGGACTGGAAGGTTTTTTGGGGTAGGGACCAACTCAGTTGCTCTCTGGACAGGATGCCAATGTCCTGGCGTGGAATCACTCATTGCTAACAAAACAAAAATAGTTGGTTTTTTAGAAAAGATCGTGCTGTAGAGAGATAACAGGCAGGACGAAGCAGGTTCCGGAGGTGCTATTCCCTGTCCTGGCCTTTAAACTCACTCCAACGCTTTGAAGAGGCTGTTTTCTACTTCTATGATGTGGAGTCCCATCAGGTGGCCTCGTGTCACCACAAACCTTGTGAACCTTCTCGCTTGGGATGTTTGGAGATCCCCACGTGAAGGCATTCAATGAGAGTGAGCAGACAAGGTACACTCCTGATCGCCCCGCTTTAAGCTCCTCTTGAACAAAACCACCCCCGAGAAACACAAGAGATGCTCCCACACAAATAAAAGTGAAGGAGCAAAGCCCATCTGTCACGGGCCCCAGTTCAACCAGTAGCTCACCTGAGGGCAGCAGTGTTTCTGGGGGAGACATCTCTTTGGTTTTTTGGAAAGGGCCCGCACAGGTCTGTATTTTGGCAGCCTGATCTGAGGCCAGTGAAGAACATGGTAATTGTTTCTTTTATTTTTCATCTCTCCCCTACATCTCCTCCCTAACAACTTCGGCTGCAGCCACAGTCTATTTTTTCCCCTTACAATTGTTTCAATGGATTCTTTATGGTTTATGGGTTGGTTTTTTGGTGGTGTTCCCCCCCGCCCTCCCCCTTAAACTGAAGCCTGAAATATGCTCTGAATTAAGAAAAAAACTCCATGTCACTGGGGATTGGACTGCTGCTGAACTGTTCCGTGTGTGTGTGTGTGTGTGTGTGTGTGCGCACAACCTCCTGGCCAAAAATGCCTCGGGGGCTCTCCCTAACTGTTGGGGTCCTAAAAAGGGTCCGTTTCTCAGGATTGGCCACCCTCCGAAATGGCTTGCGGGGCAAAGGAGTGCGGGGGGGGGGAAGCTTTCTCCACCCCCAGTAACACCACGCTCCCTCTCTAGCACATCTGTCCAAGCTTGCTCACTGCTGGCCCTTTCCTTCCCCATATGCTACAGGCATTTTTGGCCTGACCGAATCCTTAGTGCATTAAAGCAGGAGGCCCCTGGTTCAAGAAATCTCCCCCACTCACAACACGTAGCTCAGAAGAAACGGCGTGTGCAGCAGTGGGGTGAGAAGGGACCAGTGAAGAGGAGGAGGGGAAAAAAAAGGTGTGGGTGTGTGTGGGGAGGGGGAACATCTTGCCTGTTACCCTGATCAGCAAAGAAGCAAATACACTGCAGGAAAGTAATAGCTTTGGCTTTTAACCTTTTGCATTCCCCAGGCAAAGCGTGAAGGTGGGACCTTACAGGGGTTTGCTGCCCGTAAGCACTGATTGAGAGATACAGATGTCTCCTTGGTCCATCCAGTCGCTGTCTCCACTTGGGGTGCTTTATTCTGGGATGATGCAGCTGTGTAGCAAAACAACACGCACACACCACACCCCCCCAAACTAGAAACCTTCTGGATATCACTTTGTTTGGTCCCAGGTTCAAAATTGGAATTTGGGAAGCGGTCGGTGAAGCTGGAAATGGTCCCGTCCGGCTTGTGCTGGTCCAGCCCTAGCGAGGGTCAGATGCTGGGGCAGCCAGGACACTGCGCAACATCCCTCAGACCTGCCATCAGGCTACCTAATCCTGCATCCCAGCTCCCACAGCATGAAAACCAGCAATCCCAGTGCTGAGCGCACACAGCAGCGGGGAGGACTCGGCTTGCGTTACTCAGACAATTGCTTCCTTCTGCTCGGACACACAGAGCAACCCTAAGAAAGGGAAGACGGGGCTTCACGAAGGCAGAAAAGCTGCCAACCTCCACATCTTCTCTCAACTTGTCATTAGAGTGATCTCTAATAAAATTATTTACCTGCCAACACACAGGTAATCCAGCATCCCTCACACTGCTGGGCCAAAATGTCCCAGGATGTTTGGTGGTGTTGGTAGCCTTGTTGAATTTCAGTGTCCCGTAGCTGCACAAGCCCATCCTCACAGAGGTCATGACGTCCCTGGGGAAAGGCAGTTCCCAGGAGAATAACAGGGGGCTGGAGTTCCAGCCGCTGCTGGGCCGGACCTCATCTGGCAGAGCCTCCCCATGAAGCCACCACAGACCAGTTCTTGAGGAAACACTACAAAAGCACTTCAGGTTGAAAGGGCAGAAATGTGTTCCGTTGTTTACTTTTCTAAACAGTGTCATAAAATCTCAAATGCTGCCGTTTTTAGGTACGTGGCCTTTCCAGAGGCCACCTCTATTTACTCAAAACCCATGTGCAACAACTACGTGTACACTACCATGATGTCCCTTCTACATCTCTAGGTTCATGCATGAAAAACAAAAAGCATACAATAACATTTATGTCTTTCTAGTCACAATTCCAGGGGGAAAAAAAAAAAAAAAAAAGAGGGAAGGAGGGATTATATCCTAAATTATCATTGTTTCAGCAATGAGATGTTCATGACCCTCAAAAGCTGTAGGTGCCTGGACCTCTTAGGCACTTTGAAAGCCCCAGCCTCCCTTGATCTCTCTATCAAAGTGTCGTCTATGATTTAAATCGAGAGGCTTTGGTCTCCAGGGATTGATGTTCACCTGCCAGTAGTGAGCTTGGGAACAGAGAATCGTGTACGTATCAACACGCCACTTCCACTGGGTCACAATTCTCTCACAGTAAATAAGAAGTTAAGCCATGTAAAAACCTAAGCACATTAATTACTAAACAAAGCACAATGAAGAAGAAAAGTTAAAAAAAGGTAGGGAAACCTATGAGAACCTCAACACAACTACAGTAGAAGCTTATGATCATATGGAACAACTATTCCCAATTATCCAGTGTCCAATTAGTCAAGGATGAGACAGGAAAAATGCTGCTCACAAAGCCTGAAGGATATTTTCAGTTGAAAGGGGCACCTGGCCTGGTAATAGAAGCTGGAGAGTTTATATCATACAGAATGGCCTTGATGAAACTACTTGATCTGCCTTGTTCCTCGCCTACGGAAAGAAGTGTAAGTTCACTTTCCTCGCACAAATGTTTGGATGAATAAAATCTTGCATGATTATAAGAACTTAGATGCATCTACAGCATCATCCTTCTGAAAAACACAGCAAAGAATCAACACTCCATCTACATTCCAGTTGTTAATATTTCATTCAGCCTAATCTTTAAAGGCACTTAGAATTACAAACTAAGATATAAGAGCCAGAAATAGCCAAAGCTGCAGCCCAGCCTGTTCTCTCATACAGAGGGCAAGACCAAATACCCCATGACCATCCCTGACAGATGAGCAGCTCGTTTTTAAAGACCTCCAAGGAAGCAGATCCAGTAACCTCCTCACACAGCTTATTTTAGCACTGAAATATCCTTAAAGCTCAAAAGCTTTTTCTAATATCTAAACTAAGCCATTTCTGTTAAAAATCATGCCAATTATTTTTCCCCTACTCATTGCTGCTATGAAGAACAATTCATCACCATTCTCCTTCTAGCAATGTTGTACATATTGGAGGACTGTTATCACGTCCTGTCAGTCTTTCCTTCTCTAGACTAAACAAATCCAATTCTTTCAATCTTTCCTCATAGGTTGCGTTTTCCAAACCTCTTATCATTCCTATGGTTCTCCTTTAGTCCCTCTCCAATTTGTCAAGATTTTTCTTGAACTGCACAACCAAAGTGGAACGCAGCCAAGGCTGTACGAAGGTTGCCTGAAACGCAGAACCTACCCCATGTCTTTTACCCCCAAGTCCCACTAAAACTCTCCACTGCACGAGTCATCTTTTCTGAAGCACTTTTATATGTTGCCTCATATGCAGCTGATGATTTTCCACTGCTCTGCATCCTTAATTGTCATAATTTTTGCATACTGCTTCCCTTGCTAAGTATTTACTGGTTTGCACTCTGTGCTGTACTTGCATTTATTACATTAGCCATTATGATCTGGTTTTATCACGTTTCAAGTCGCTAATTTTGCATGACCAAAAATTTAAAAACATAAAAAACCTTGGAGTTCTGCTTCTCCTTTCCAAAGTGCTGCAATTCCACCCAACGTGACCTCAGAAAATCTTATTAGTATGCACTTGATATCATCATGCGAGACAGTCCCTGAAGTCCTGAGCACCTCCCAACCCAGGGCAGACCCGTGACGGACCCCGTTTGACGTTGTCCTCTCACCTGGACACAAAACTATCCATGTCTGCTTTTTGAGCCCTAATTTACAACTAGCTGTGCCTCCACGATGTGGTGATTTGAAATGGAGCACACTTTGCTATTATGACTGATCCATGAATGACAGCATTCAAAGCCTTATTAAAACCAACAAAGATCGTATTCACTTCTTGGTTTTTCTTTACTAGTTCATTTACCCTGCAAAGAAATTGTACTGGTTTGACATGATTTGCTCTTGACAAATCCATATTTGCTGTTTCTCATTAATTTCTTATTCTCTGAGTGCTTGTAACAGCTAATTCTAGAAACTTTTGGGGTATTGAAGTTCGTTTTACTGCTCCATAATCCCCTTGGTTCTCATTTTTCCCCATTTAAAAATAGACCTTATGTTTACCCTTCCCGGGGCCTCCGACTCTACCTTGGTCATCTGTGAACTCTGGAAGATAATCTCTAATCGCTCTGGGATTTTTCAGCTAGATCTTGAAGTACTTCAGGGTAGATTTCATCAAGTCTTGCTGAATAGCAAAACATCTAGATTATCTGCATTCTAGCCAGAATAGCCTTTTGCTGGTTTAGATGATCCCCTTGTTAAAACTTACTGCATTACTATACATCCACAATCAACCTTTTTTTTGGAGAGGGAACCAAACAAGGCATTGAATGCTTCATTCTCTGTATCATTTGTTATTTCCTCTCCTTCCTTTTTAAGCAATGGACTAACCGCCCTAACATTTGCTGGTTTTACATTTGCAGTTATGTTTTTAAGGGGTTTTGACTCAGGGACTGATTTATAGGGGGTAAAAGCAATGCAGGATCTGTATTATCTGGAAACTCAAATCCCATGGGTAGATGAGTTTATGCATAAGTTTTGGCTTCAAAAATAACTCAAAACCATTTAAATAAGGGGGGAAAAAAAAGAGAGACAACAATCCCTTAGAAATTAAGAGGTCTAAGTTATATAAATACATGTGCAAAAGCTTCTGCTTTCCTTTAAGAAAGTTTATCATGTAACCACTAGACACAAGAGCGTGTGTGTACGCTTGTGCCTCTGTGTGTGAGCTGACGGCCACAGGCATTCTGAAAAGCAAATTTATATGCTAATGTGCTCAATATATAATTTCTCATCTAACTGACCAAATCATCTCCAAATACATTTTGTCCACAGATGTCAGAGAAAGAAAAGGAAGACGATGACAAAAGTACACAGTGCACTTTGAAAGCAAAATAAGTCAAAGGACTTTTTCTTTTTTTCTTCTTTTTTTTTTTTTTTTCCTTCCAAGTGTAGCCATTAGCAAGAGATCCTTGGAAACCCTGTGGGTTTTATGAGGTTTGATGAGCTCTTAATTAGAAATGGCTGAAATTTGAACTGGGGACTTCTGAATGCTGTGTCTGAATGGAAACAGAAGGTTTGCTTCTGCCTGATTTCCTACTTAAAACAGGCTTATGTGTAAATTTGAATAAACCTGGCTAAGAACGATACCGCCAACAGGGCCAAGTGCTCCTGAGACAGACCGACTGAAAAGAATTTCCTCCCAAACTCAGACCAACAGGTAAATAGTTCAGAAGCGCGTCAGAGGCATGAAAAAAGGGAAAAAGGATAAGGCTGGGTCAGAGGAGGGCAGGGAAAAAAAGGTGGAATTTGAGAGATGGAAAGAGTCAGGCAATTGCGAAAGCTCTGAAAAACACCTGGGAAAAAAATCCCAGCTTTTCAGAGCAGGCTAGGTACCCAGCTCTCTATGGAGGTCCCAGCCTGAGCTCTTAATTGGTGTTAATGAACATTGCTGGAGTGATGGCAGTGGAGACACTGCTGATTTCCAAGGCAGAATTGCCAATTCCTTCAGACAAACTGCATCCTATAAGCATGGAAGAAATCTGAGTGCTGAACTCTGCTGGCCCATAGCGGGGTGATGGAACATCTCCTGCCTCCTCTTCATTAACCCACGGACCCCAGATACAGAAACCAAACAGTAGAGCACCTGGAAGCCCCGTGATCATCTCCATGCGCTTAGAACAGCTACTGAAATGCCTCAGGAGCTCGGAGAAAGTTCCCTTATAGATCTGAGGCCTTTTTATCTCTTTCCAAGCTGTACCTGAAAGCAATACATTCATCTCCTGCATACACATCTTAGCTCTTCTCCTTTTCTTTGAATCTCAGGCTGCATTTGATTAACTCTGCAAAATATTTTGGGATAGAATCGGTCTGGAACAAGATACGCAGAATAGATTATGATTGTGCAGGGTGAACCAGATCAGTGAACATGAGACAGATTAGCAGCTATACTAGACAGCCAATCTATTTAAGTCTTCTGTATTTCATTGTGATTTAATTTAATTAAAATACTGTGGGGTTTTTCCAGTGTATTACTTGAAAATAGGATATTTTTTTTTTCATCTGAAGATTAACGTTATTCTTTAAGGGTGTTCCCATTCTGGACAAAAGCCCTCAATATTTTTGGTTTAAACTCTACATTTTCAAAAAATTCCAAACTTCTAGGAACTGTATGTCTGATGAGGATGATTATTGTTCTTCATACCAAGCAAAAATCCTAAAAACCCTTAAAAATTCAAGGTCAAAGACTCAGAGAAAAATGGTGAAAGACTTCTTAGCAAAGATTACAGGACTAGAATAGAGTTATTTTTGCTTCTACTAGAAATATTAATGAATAATATCTGCTAATTTCACATTGGCTTCTGTACTGAAGACCTGCACCTGGGACTGGGTCCTTCTGTACCCTCTGAACTTCTTTGCTGTCTCTACAATGCATTGGGCCATGCCTCTCTTCTCTCAACAAGCAGTGGGATCCTGATGAAAAGACCTTCAGATCTGTGCCAGAATCACAGAATAGTTTGGATTGGAAGAGACCTTAAAGACCATCCAGTCCCACTCCCTTGCCCTGGGCAGGGACACCTCCCACCACACCAGGTTGCTCCAAGCCACCTCTAGTCTGACCTCGAACCCCTCCAGGGATGGGGCAGCCACAGCTTCTCTGGGCAACCTGGGCCAGGGTCTCACCACCCTCAAAGCAAAGAATTTCTTCCTGAGATCTCACCTCAATCTCCTCACTTTCAGTTTAAAACTCTTGTCCTACAGCTCCTCTCCCAGACCAAGTGTCCCTCTCCATTTCTCCTGCAGTCCCTTTAGGGACTGGAAGGGGCTGTAAGTGACCAGGGGCAGAGTTTTTCCAGGAGCAGAGGTGATCTGATGGCAACCACACCTTTCCACACATCCTGTTTTCCCTTTCCCTCCTCAGGATGTTATCCCATGCCAGGCTGCTGGAGGAGGCTCCAGGAGACCCCGCTTGGCTGCAGACAGGCTGATGTGGAGCAAGCTTTGGGGGGGACGGGACCCTACAAACGACATGACAAGCAGGAACACTCTCCTGTAGCTTTTGATTTGAACCTTTTACTTCAGAAAACCGAAGATAAGTATCGGCAGCTGGACCCTGAGTAAACGGCAGCCGCAGAGCCTGTGTAAATACTGAGGTTTCAGAAGAATGAACTTTTTCCAAACAGCTTCGTGCCGGGGAGGGGGGCAGGAAGGCTGCACGTTCGCCAGAGAAACTCCTGCTTCTTGAATCGCCCCTGGACATGTCCGAACAGGCCCCGACTCCACGGAGGTTAAAGCCAAACAGAAAGTTCTGCCTTTTCAGCCCGGCCCCTGCGTGTCAAGGGGAGTGACGGCATCAGAGGAAAGGAAGGCTCAGGGAGGGAGTCCTGCAGCCCCAGACCCGCTCGCTGCCGAGTTCTGCGGCTCAGCCACCTCTTTCCAGATCAAATACCTTTAGCTAATGCATACACCGGTCCTGTCTCCAAGGCTGAGCAAAAAATCCAGTCCCCGTCTTCAACCAGTGGATGGAAGAGAAGAGTGATTTGATTAATGCACATAGAGATATATGTGAGGGGAGGGATGGGAAGAAAGAGATGAGAAGTGCTCTCTGGAGGCTCTGTATTAATTAAGGACAGCTCTCCAGTGAAATAACCGTCTCCAGAACCGTATTCCAATTACAAGGCCTCCCCGAACAATCTCACATCTCCCACCTGTGCTCCAGGAGTTCCCCACGTGAAGGCAGGCACAGCTCCCTCGCTCCTGCCACTGGGCTCCGGGCACGGCTCCTCAAAGCCACACGCCAGGGTGACCCAGCAGGAGAAGGGGACAGCCCACAGGCAAACACCACAGGGTTCAGATGAAAGGAGGGGGCTTATATTCGTTGGAAACCAAGGGGCAAATAATCAGAGATAAATGGAAGTCAGACTCCCAGTAAAAACCAATGGGAAGCGGGGCATCGGCTCAGCTGTCCTCCTGAAACGTGTCTTCTGCACCACAGGGGTTTACTTAGGGAAGAATTGTGCACTACAAGGTAACAGACTATGGAAACTATAGGTTTATTATTTTTCTCTCTGCTCTGAAAGACCTTTAAGCCCCCTCATAACTCTATATGTGTGGGTACAACCCTACACCTGGCTGGAACTCCTCTTCCAAATCCAGGGGCGTCCATATGAGAGCAGGGTCTCCCAAACAGATCCCCTTTCAGGTCTTCCCCCGCCTAACGTTAAGAAAAGCTTATTTAACTGTTTCAGTTTCATAGAACCTCATTTTACTAGTTTCCAACATCCCCGGGGATCATGGTGGAATTAAGCTTTACCTGTCTTGTAACATTTATTCTGGTGTCTTGCGACGTGCTGGGGATTGCAATGGGAGGGGAACTAAACCAGCTCCGGTGTTTGCTTTTGCTTTGCTTTTTTTTTTTTTTTTTTTTGGCTTTTTTCTCTGTTATGAAGAGAACAGTTGAAAACTACTTTTAGGGACTGCAAGACAAGTCGTACCCCTTCACACAGAACACGGTTCCCGAGAAAGTTGCCGTGGCCCAAAAGGTTGCTTATTTTGCAACGTTATTCTACTCAAGAGCTTTATGCAAATTGTTCTGATCAGCAATAACATCTTCTGTTTTGCCATTTTATGGACATTATGTAAAGTAAAAGGACAATGAAGTAAAATGGATTTTGTCAAAGCCACCAAACCATTACAAAAGAAGATTCATTGCATAATGGATGCCCTTTTCCCCATAGGGAAAGAAAAATACCCTGGCTTCAGCCTAATTTTTTTGTTTTGTCTGTTTGATATCTGATGCCTACCAGAAGGATTTGTAAAGAAACCTAAGGCATTTAGACTCCAATTTAATGGGATTTAAGCACTTACTTCTGTTGGAAATGTTTGGAAACAATATGCTAAAGACCAAACGAACTACCGAGTTTTAATCACCTCCAAATTTTGATACCTTCAACAACAACACATTGAAAACAGTAGAAAATGATGGAGCTGGAGGCAGCAGAATGCAAATGAACCCTTCCATGCCCTGACTTTCCAAAACATTGCAGACTATTAATTCTCAATAATTTCAACTCAGGCTGCAATTACTAAAGTCTTCTGAAAGTCAGCTGCCAGCTTTTAAAGTGTTATTTTTTTTCCCCTCCCCTATAATAGCAGATGGTTTGGAGAGATACAGTGGCTCTAAATGCTCACTTGAGGAACCTGAAAATTCCAGAAATAGGAGATTTGAAACCTGACAGTCAATCGGCAAGTTTTGAGACTATTCTCTGAAGCTGAGAAAAGGCGAAAAGAAAAGTTCAGGAGGAAAGAGGGAAAGAGAAAATAGGAACAGGCTTTCTCAAAATAACCCGAGCTCTGTGGCAGTAACAGGGGAATAACAGAACCTCCTCGGAGCCTGACTCCACTACTTCTGCCTTTGCCCGTTTTGAGTAGTAGCATTAGTTTCACTGAAATCAATCAGCCTGCCTCTGGAGTCAGCCGTTATTTAATTTCACTGAAGGGAAAGGGCAGAATCAAGCCAGTAAATACTATCACGTTTATAGATATGTTTTGTTATGTTACATGAGAAATAGTAGCACGGGACTGCTGGGAGTTTTCAGACTGATAAAGCTGTTATCGTATTTCTATTTTTCACTGGGGAACTGCAGCACCAAGAGATCAAGGTCATGTTTAGCAGAGAGAGCTTAAGGGGCATTCTACATATGAATAACTTTAAGCACATGTTTAAGTGTTTATCTGAGCTACAGTCTCTACAAATGGTCCAGGACAGTCCAGATCCAGCAGAGTCCACAGCAGTGAGCATCCATGAGCACCGAGCAGCTGTTCAGGGCCCTAACTGCAAAACCATCAACCCTTTGCAGTGATAGCTCTATTAGTGTCAAAATCTTCCTGTCTCTAAAGAATGAATGGAAAATAAAAAACCACGAGCTCCAAGTCCCTCTCCAGGCCTTACCCAAATACAGCCTCTCCGCTGCTCAAGAGCGTCACACTGTCCTAAGCCCCTCATTTGAACAAGAGATGAGAGTTTTACCCGAAGTGCTTCAGTGACTCTCTTAGACGAGTCTGAAGCTCTTGAGACTAGTATTAAATGCACTAGGTGTTCCTTCTGCATTACTCAGATCCTTCAAGAAGTCAGAGGGAGAAATGAATATGTATTCTATATGTCAGCTGGTTATATCAAAGCCTATCTGTGTCTAATTATGGAAAACAATCTGCCTATGTGAAGTTAACGGGGAAAGCTCTAAACAGATGTTGATTAAAGAGTGCCTCTGTAGAGTACTTTTTGAGAGGTCATTTTGCTGAGTTTAGATTGAGATGGATGAAGGTGAGGTATTTGGCAGTGAATTGCATCTTTGAAGTGAGTGACGAGATCAGGTTTTAGGATGGAAGCACGGAGGTTGCGGTGACATTCATCTGCAGGGGAGACAAGTGGAATTATTAAGAGAACGAACAAACTAATTTGCGTGAATGAGAAACCTTTCTGAAGTGAGTTGTCACATTTACTTTAAAGGTAAGTAGGAATGTAAAGGTCAGTCCGTTCGTGCGAGAGAAAATTAGTGAACTTTTTGCTGGAGAGAATGGCATAGAGAGGATACTCAGTAATTTCCAATGAAAGTCTCTTAAACGATGAGCCTCTACTTCAGATTAAACTCTTCTTTACCTTCAACAACATTAGGGTGAATATGTTCTATTAAAAACCTTCTTCACAGCCCTGAAGGCACTATCAAAGCTCCATCAGCTTAACCAAAAAGAGGGCTGGTTTTCTAGTTCCCCTAAAACGTTGGCAATGAGAACAAAGCACGGTATTACCCTAAATGATTTGCAGAGGATGGACCCAGCCCTTTGGTGCTGGAAAGCGACAGATGTGCCGAGCAGAGAATCTGGCCCGTGCATTCAAACCTTGGTGGAGATCACGCCTGAGATGGAGCAGAGGAAATGCCCCAGGTTTCTCCCTCTCAGAGGCTGTTGGCACTCCTCACGATGGTCCCACCAGATTTATGACCTCTCTGAAAACATCCTACTGTGCTTCATACCTCCCATTGGAATAGCCACAGTTTACTGGTAGCCATTAGATGCTCCTTCCTCTTTGATTCCAACAAACAAAAATCCAACGTACAACAAAAAGCTGCAGATAGGAACTCCCCTGAACATCTTAACTGTAAATGAAACCCTCGGTAGCTGATTGCTTGGAAGTGAGAGCAGAGGTTGAAAAGTAAATGCACTGTGTCCGGGCCATAGCTAAAATAATTTCTGACAGCCTGTGCCAAAGCACTGAAGTCAACAGACTTGGCTAATCCACCCTGATAAATGCAACGGTTACAAAAATAAATACCTTCAAAAAGCAGCTGGGAGGTGGCCAACAGGAGCAATCAGAAGAGAGCCACACTCAACGCCCCTAAATGCTGAAATACTTGATAGATAGAAAGAAAAATTATTTTCTAGTGACACTTCTATGAGGCATGGACAGTCCCCGCTGGCAGGCTGGCTGGTGGGCACCTGCCTGTGATGAGCCCATTTGCTGCTTCCAAAGACAACGAGTGGACACCAATGAGCTTCAATGAGTGGGCACCAGCTGCACGGCCCTGCTTGTTTGCGTGAGCTCCTTTGTCCAACCAACCACCAGCTCTAAAAGAGACCTGGTTTTCCAAATGGCTCTATAGGGCCTTCTCTTCCCTGTGCTTGTTGTTTGGCATGGTTGTCACCTCAGCACTTGAAGAGAGATGGGCACAACAATTTGAGGTGAATTTTGAGGCCACTACATTGACCCTGGAAGTAACGTGACTCTCACATTTGCTAGTCCTGCTCCGTTAATCCATACAGAATGGAGAATGAAAATACAGCTTAACTATGTTTTTGGCAATCTAACTCTCTTCTTTGGCAATTTAACTCACTTCAAAGCATATTTCACTAAGTACAGAGGAAGAGTTGCCGTGGAGAGAAATGCACAAAGGAGAAGAGTGGAATAGATAATATATTTAAGAACCGTCCTCTCCTTTGGCCCACTTCCCACGGAATCTTTCCATCTAATTTATGTGGTACTGTGAATCTCAGAGAAGTCAATGGACCTCTTTGCAACTTCCAGAAGAAGCCAGGAAAGAAAGATGCAAGTACTTGTAAGGAAATCCTTGAATTTCCAATAGCTTTTTATGCAGTGGCTTAATGTCTAGACTCTTTCTTGGAATGAAGACTCTGGATCATTTTCCTTTTTTCCCCCAAGAACTGCCCTGCATGACTGCAAGGCTTGAAGAGCCAGCGTCTCTCCAGCTGTATTCCTTGCTTTCACCACGTTTGTGCCTCACTTTCTCTTTATAAAGCAGGGCTATGTTATAAAAAGGTATAAATGGAAAACTAAAAGCATAATTTAATCACCATTGATTTTATACTGTTCTGACTAATTCTGCATTAAACAAACCTCAGAATATCGTCGTTAAGCAACTGACTACCACCTCACCACTTGGCCTTCATTTCAGAAATAATTTTCTATCTCTTTTCATACAAGGCTAAACTGTGGCTCAGCATACGGTATTGCTAATCTCAGATTCCTTCTACTATCGGAGCTTGCACACCCTGATTTTGCTTCGTTACAACCATTTCAATCAGGTACCCGACGTCCCATTGGCATCGGTATCGGTACATCCCCAGCCGTGCTGCAGTCCCACTCATACACAGCTTCAACCTCGCCACTGAGCTGGTTCTGAAGAGCCACCTCTGCGTCTCACAGGATGGCAGTGCACTGCTACAATTTTGCTTAAAAAAAACCCTTGCTCTTTCCTCAAGTGCTGACAACCCCTGCTTTAATATTTCTGAGCCAAGCCCCCACTCCACTATAGTCCAGCCCTGGACCCGTTCGGTCTGTTTGTCACCAGTAAAGACCAACAGCACATCCAGTTGTCTTTGTTCCCACCCTGAACTTCAATCGTTGCCTCCAAGTAGGAAACCAGAATATATGGCCGCAGGGATACCAGGTGGAAGCATCATTTATGAATATCATCCACTTACAGAAGGAGCCAAAAAACCCCCACACTCTATCACAGATCCACACTGACACCTCCGTAACCTCAGCAATGTAACCCCAACATGTCACTTCTGCACCAAAAGTCCCTCAACCTGTCTGCAAAGGAACTAACATAGTGTGGGTCCCACCACAACAGTTCAGTCTAAACCTACCCTGTCAGAGCCTGAAGCCATTCCCTCTTGTTGCATCACTAATCACCTCCAAGAAGTGACCAGCACCAACCTCTCCACAGTGTCCTTTCCAGTAGTTGTAGAGAGTGATGAGGTCTCCCTTCAGCCTCCTCTTCCTCAAACTAAACAATCCCAGCTCCTTCAACTGCTCTTCATATTATTTGTTTTCCAGGCCCTTCCCCAGCTCCATTGCCCTCCTCTGCCCTCGCTCCAGCACCTCCAGATCTCTCTTGTATTGAGGTGCCCAGAACTGGCCACAATACTCCCGGTGTGGCCTCACCAGTGCTGAGTCCAGGGGGACAATCACCCCCTGACTTCTGCTGGTCACACTATTTCTAATACAAGCCAGGATGCCAGTGGCTTTCTTGGCCACCTGGGCACACTGCTGGCTCATATTCAGCTGCTTGTCAACCAGAACCCCCAGGTCCTTTTCTGTCTCCAGCCACACTTCCCCAAGCCTGGAGCACTGATGAAAATGAGAGGTTTAAATGGAGAGAAAACGTGAGTCAGTTCTGGTGGAAGAACACGTGCCTTGGCATTGCTGCTTCCCTCCCTCTGGTTTGTGCCACCAGCAGCAGCACCAAAACTTTGCAGAGGTTTTTCAGACGTTGTCTCCCTTTATTCTCCTTATCCTGGGTATTAACAGTGTGATAGGATAATGGAGTTATGAAAGACCAGCTCAAGTTCTCTCCGTCAGATGAGCCGGAGTGACAGAGCCTCCGAGCACATCATGCATTATGGATCACCTCTTGCCTCTCCCAGGCACTGCATTCTTACATCACTTCTTTACAGGAGGCATGAGACAGGAACTAATATATGCATGTCTTAGCACAGTATGTAATGCAGTGAAGTCCTGACCTTGTTCAAAGTTACTAAGTGCTATTAATATATATAATGGAAATAAATATTAGCCTTGCTTTGCAGATCGAGCAACCTGAGACACAAGCCCCCCTGAGTGATTTGTCAGGCCCGACAGGGAGCCAGGTAACTGGACAATTCCCTTTACTCTAAGCACCTGCCAGAGCCCATTCCCGTCCATCCTAGCACTCCTGCGGCAGGGGGGGAAATATCACCTCTAAAACTGTTCCTGCTTTATCAGCAAAAAGAGGGTGATAAGAAAACCAGCTCAGGCTAATTGAAGCATATGGGCTTGAGCAGATACTTAGAAGCGCTGCCTTAAAATAGCCTGGCAAGACCAAGGGATGAATCTTCCTCGAGGACTGCAATAGTCGGACGAGGAACCGGCAGTCAGCAGCAAGGCTTGCAATCGCCCATGATAAAGCATTTCCAGGCAGGTCAGGCACCTGCTTTAGGCTTTCCGAAAGGACAATGTGGTCCACTGTGCTGAGAGCAGCAGTGGCAAAGAGAACAGATACCTAAATCACTCTGCTAGGCGAGGTGGCCGCCTGAAGTTTCCAGCGGGCAGTCTGAGTCCTACCACCCTCCTGCCTCAGAGCCAGCCTCCAATATACGTATGAGATCATGGGGACGGACGGAGGTGCTGTTGATGCTGCACTGAAGTGACCTTCTCTAGAACCTTGAATATAAATGGAAAACACCATAGGCAACCAGACGAAAATCTGACACACTGCCTGGAGAGAGAACAGGCTGTTTCAGTGCCTGAAAGAGGAAAGCTCTATGGCAGTAAGTAATAGGGAGCATCCATTAAGCAGGATCTCTTTGGACACAGATCTGGGGGATAAGTTTTCAGTGTGACATTGAATTCTTCAGACACTGTAGTAGGCTTAGCTTCTTTAAAGGAAATTTGCTCAGAGGAATATAAGCCATTTCCAAGCATGAACAGAGTACATTAAAGCACTGACTCAGGCTTTGATTCAGAAAAGCACTTAAGCATCCTTCTTGTAAAGGGATACTTTTCAGCACTCGGACCTTGGAAGGGAAGGTGTATTGTGGTTTCTTTGGCTCAACGCCACATATCGGGGCATAAAATAAACCTCAAACTAATGCAATTAAGGAAGAGTCTTTCACAGTGGACATATTTAATCCATTACTGCCTGCTGCAGCAGTTCTTGCACCTAGAACGGGTCATTGCCAGGAGTGGCACACTGACTAGACAGAAGAATGACCCATTTTGATAAAAGCATTGTCTGAAATATTTAAAAAAAAAACAAAACCACAACCTACCACCCTATTGCTTTGCACTGTAAATTTGAAAGTGATGACTTTGCACTTCAGCTGTGAAAGTTTTGCATGGGTTTATAATGTGACACGCAGAAAAAGGGAGGCACAAGAAAGCAGCTTCTACGGACAGAGGAGCTTCTTGCCAACAGCATCAAAGGGCAAGAGAGCCCAGGGGACTGCGGAACCCCGTGTACGAGAGCAGGGGGGTGGTAGAAAAAGGCTGACTTCATTAAAAAAAATTCATCTAGAAGAAATAAAAAGCAGCAAACCTGGGTGGAGGCTGAGGAGGGGGGATGGGACCCAAACCAATCCACTCATATTTCACAGCAGGCTGAACTCTTTGGGAAAAAGATTACAAAGAATCTCACCAAAATTTATCTTGTCAAAATTGTCCCCAAACTTCCAAATTAAAAAAAAAAAACAAAACAAAAAAAACAAAACAACAAAACCTTGAGACTGCATCCATCTTTACCATTAAACCATCAATGATACTGATATCAAAGATTCCAAATCACAGACTCCTTCATCTTACCAGCAAAATTCATTTGTAATTCCACAGCATTTCATTTCACGATGCATTAGTAAATGTTCAGTAGTGCATTTTGCAATAATAATAAACTAAAAGCAACAGGAGATCTCAGTGCTGTAACTTGGCCGTTAAATCTTTTCTTGAAAGTGCTAGGAGCTTGCCAGAATACTTGGTGAGAGATGTCAGGGTTGCAAATTGACACAGAAAGAATTTACCAGGTTCTCTGCACTGCAGACTTTTCTTCTAGCTATTTCTGTTACGGTTAATCTTCCAAACTCTTTGTAAATTTTTTTATTATAAATATTATTATTTACATTCATATTCTTTTTGTAGGACACCTATAGCTTCAGTTCAAATCCCAGTTTGAATTTGATCCTCATCGCTCATGCCACAGACACAACTTCCTCTTGTCACTGTCCCTTCAAAATATTATGTAGACATAGTGACGTTCTACACTACAAGAAAATAAGATGAATAAGGTAGGAAAATTTTTTCCTTTCAGATGAGGAAACTGATAATCAGCGTCATAGCCAGGTTTACATGAGGAGTTAACAGCAGAATTAGTTATTCCTTTTCCAGTGCCTTAATGATGCAATCATCCTTCCTTGCCAGTTAGCTCTCCTTATAATTACAGAGTACAATGACGCATGTTTTAAGAGTATAGTCAAGCACAGAGCTAATATCACGTTAAGTGGCCCATTGAGTAACTGCATCAGCTCTCTCAAGTCTGTCCATCTAGGGATGTACTCGGAAGAGTGTGACCAGGGCACCTGTGGATGAAGAACATCCAGTAAAACTCCTAAGATTTATTTGTAGTCTAATTCATACCGTTTCTGTCTGTAGTTCCCAAGGAAGCAAATAAGGCCCTTCTCGAAAGTGTGAGAAGGGCAGTGCAGCACTTCCCCTTGGAGCACTGACGCAAAGTCAATGGATGTTCTTCCATGGAGAAGAAGTTGTTCAGATTTAACCATGTCCTGGAAAGTGTAAAGACTGAGCTCGCTCATCTGTCAGCAGGAGCTGATCCCTCTCTGGCTCATTTCACATCTCTGTCTTCAGCCTCGTGTGACCAAAATTACTTTTGGCCCTGGCTGCACACGAAGGACAGTTTGGCTTCGGGTTCCTGAGACTCCATTCCCTATTTTTAAGTTTATGTGAAAAGGGACAGAAGTGCAGCCAAAGGTGATGTGCTGCTCTACGAACGGGGGGATCCTCTTACACGAGCGAGAACACTCCTGGGCACAATCTACCTGCTGGTAAGAAGTGTCAGCTTAACAGTTCTTCCAAAGTCATGAAACCAGATAAACCTTCCTGTCTGCATTGACCTTCAGCTTCCTGAAATACTGTCCAAAAATACTAGCACTTATCTGTCGGATGTTGCTTCAGAGCAAGGGTTAGCTACACCGCATCTTGAACTCCCTTCCACCTCCACCTCGCTTGGACAACACACTACAGCTCATGGCACACACTCTCCTCATAGAATCACAGAACGGTTCAGGTTGGAAGGGACCTTAAAGATCATCCAGTTCCAACCCCCTGCCCTGGGCTGGGACACCTCCCACCAGACCAGGTTGCTCCAAGCCCCATCCAGCCTGGCCTTGAACCCCTGCTCACTGGCTTCATTGATACTTTCTTCAGCTCCTGGACACAGACCTCCTTGCAATTTAAATTTACAGCTTTACTTCCTATCCTTCTCCAAAGACAACATGTTTCATCTTGCATGAAGATGAAGGCACAAGCCTTTTATGCATTTAAAGACCTATATTCTCTCTCACTCTTCTCTTCTTAAATAAAATCAGCCTAGTTATTCAGGATTTCCTCCGATATTCTCTCTGACCACCCTGTTGACTCCTAACCCAGATTAACTGGGAAAATCGGAAAGAAAACTTTTCTTAGCATTGCCATGTTATTAAGGACTTCTTTTTTAAGAGCACTGAACATTTTTACTGTCACTCAAGCTCCTGCCAAAGGCCTCGGTGGAACAGTTTCTTTTCTTTAATGAACTCTTCATTTTTCTAACGTGGTCCCCCGGTCATTAATGGCCATTTGCCTGCTTCTGTAAGCCCAATGACCAAACATCCACTGGTGGGACTGCCACTGGAACTACTTGACTTGCAAAAACCATTATTGCTAGAATACCTGGATAATGTAATTTGACTCAGCCCTTATTCTGGTAAGTGCTACAGAAACAGACGGGAAGCAGAACTCCTCACTAGAAGAACTAAACTCAGTCCAAAAAGATGGGAGCTGTAACTATCACCATTACTCCCATTTTACAGGTGAAGAACAGAATGTAGAAATGGAACTTAAAAGGCTCCTGGGCAATCAGGGTGACAAGCAATTCCTATACTGGACCCAAGCCTTAACAAGTTGCTTCAGAGGTCTACTAAAACTCAGATCATGCTCCTTCCAATCCTTTACAGTTTCAAGGGAAAATGCCTGCTTCATTCTTCACAAAAACAGCTCAATTTTCAAAGCTCAAAGAAGATATGAAGGCCATAAACTGCATGAAGACTACGATGACAACAGGAGCACTCTACTGAAGGAATGAAGATCATCTTGTGAAAGGACTAAGCTAAGATCATGCCCCTTATGTCAGAGAAACCTCTCTCAGTTTATCTGCCAGTTTCTATAGTGCCGTTTCTTTGGGCTTTCCAGAGCTCTGCAAACCAAGTCCAGAGTTTCATTATTTATTTATTTGGGATGCTGCGTGTCACTGTGACACATTGAGAAACTGGCATCTGCAATTTTCACATGTCAGAGTGACTGTAACTTGAACTGACAAAATAAATTGCTGTTCACACACTCCCACTGACTTTGTTATGTCCCTGAAGCCCTAGGCCTATTTTTTCAATTAAGATCCCCCCTTTTCCATCCCCCCTCTTCCTACTGCAAAAGCACAATGAAGGGCTGGCAGGAGGGAACGTGACTTCCACCGCTGGCAGCAGTTGACTGGGAAGGCAACGGCATCGCTGATACAAAGAGCAAATTATTCTCCTCAGCTTTTCAGGAAAAGGCACACGTCCTTCCTCCATCCACTAATGCTGTCAAACCCTTCAGATCTCAGCGCGGAGAAGACAACAGGATCGTGTCAGGTTTGCTGTAGTCTCTTTGCTCTCAGTTTCACAAAACGAGATGAGCAGTTCTACTAGGACAGAACAGTTCTCAAATAGAACCACTGGAAAATTTCCTAATCATAGAATGGTTTGGGTTGGAAGGGACCTTAAAAATCACCCAGTCCCACCCCCTGCCATGGACACCTCCCACCACACCAGGTTGCTCCAAGCCCCATCCAGCCTGGCCTTGAACCCCTCCAGGGATGGGGCAGCCACAGCTTCTCTGGGCAACCTGGGCCAGGGTCTCACCACCCTCACAGGAATTTCTAATCTAAACCTAAGTAGAAGACTAAACTGATCTCCTGACCATGGGAATGTCAGACATCTGAATGAATTCAGTGAGAAACTAAACTCGTCTCCCTAGGAATGGTGGGTAACAAAATCTCACACACAGAGATATCTCATTTGCTGCATGAAGAGATGCAGCCCGAACCCGAAGAGATGGCTACAAGAACTCTGCCTTGTCTGGAGCAGCTAAGGGAAGTGCCTGCGTTGCCACCCTGACATTGGGGCTGGGGGCTCTCCTAGCCAGTCTATCCTCAGAATCAGCTTTTTTCAGTTTTGCCCCTAACGGGGCTCCAAAAGAGCCATGGTCTAGAGATTACTCGACACCCGAAGAGATGGCTACAAGAACTTTCTCTTGTTTGGAGCAGCTAAGGGAAGTGTCATTTTCACACCAACTTTGGGGTCGGGGTCTGCATGGTCCAGCAAGGGAAAACAATTTTAAATTATCTTAAAGACCTGAGAGCCCCCTAAGCTGTGGCTCAGTGAAGGCTCAACATGAACAATTCCCGTCTCCTTTGCCTAATTTCCCAGCAGAGAGCCTGAGCCATCACCTCACGTCCGACTCCTACCTTCATTCCTCCCGCTCCTGTCACAGCGGGCATGGAAAACATTCCCTTCTCTGCAGCAGCGCAAGCCAAGCAAAGCAAGCAGCAACTATTTCAAGCTCCAGAACTAGGAAGGCTCACAAAGCAACACTGCCCGACTTTCTTAGTCCAGTGACAATTATACCTCGCCTGAGCCCCTGACTTGGATTCCACATCGTCTTCTTCATTTGGTAAAACGCATCACATACTCCTAGGTGCTACCGAAGGAAAACACATTTTGTTTAACACTCCAGGTTGACCCAAGCTGTTCCCTCATTTTGTAATCCTTTCCATTTATTTGAGCTGAATTTGGAGCAACAAAACCACATGTGGCTTGCATGACATTTAATTGTAAGTACTTCACACACTTCTGAATTCCTTCCTTTCGTGTGCAGCTCTACACATTTAGACAAGGACACGTTGGGGAAGGTCAGTGGGAGGGGAGCGAGAGAAGAGAAAACCCATCTTCCAGTGCATTGGCCAGTCCAGAGAGAGCCCTGCTCAACCACAAGAGCTAGTCATACGTATGAACAATTCTATATTCCTATGGGCAGAGCTGCAAGGGTGAGCTCAATTATCTAACGACAGCCTCTTACCGGGCAGTCATCAACCCAGGGATGCATCTGGGTGTCTTGTGGCCAAGGAAGTTATGAGAACACAACACAACCGGATTACAAATAGGATTATTTGGAGGCTTCAAGGTTTGTGGTAGTGACTATCTCATAAAAAATTCTCCTTCTGGGCTATGAGACTATAAAGAACAACACAGTTCTGCCTATCCCAGATGAGCCATGAACAATACAGCAATGAAAAGAACACGGGGAACAAAGACGAGGCCCAAAGCCTCCACAAAAAGGCACTCTAAAGAAGTGGAATATAAAATACAGAACAAATTAGTGATATTAAACTAACGCAATTATTCAATTAAGGACATAAGAGTAGTTATTGTGTCTCCTAATCACAATTCTTAAATGATACGGTCAAAACCAAGGTGAGAATCAGAGAGCAGATTTCATGCTCCTCCACAGCTTGGCCTTAGTACCAATCACCATTTCTGAGCTCAGGATTAACTGCTTGCAGTCTGCACCTTAGTTATCAGATTAAATCTTATCCACACCCCTCTGTCTCGGGTTCCTGCCCTGAACCTGCTGGTACCCAAGGAGGGCTGGTTTCACGTGCTCCTCTCAACCCCCTTCCCACGTGTTGTCTCAGCCAGATGTGCGCACACATATGGATCTACTCTGGTCTGGTTCTGCCCTAATTTCCACAAGAACAAATGGGAATAAAGCCTTTTTAGCCAACTGAATCTTGCACAGAAAGGATGAGATGAACGTTGAGAACACTGTGTTCTGCTCTCCAAAGTGACTGAGCGTGAACTCAGTGCCAGCAGCCAAAAGGGGTGTCTAACAGGGAGAAGAGAGTGCACGGGCAGAGACATCTCTGAAAAGCCAACAGGAGCTCCACATCCCCCGGGGGCAGATGCCCACATCACTTGGTGTCATTTCAGCCATGGAAATGGAAACTTTCTTCTCAAGTGGGCATCAAGCATGGCCTTAGAGACTTCTGGTTTCATGCTAAGGAAATCAAGGGCAGTATTTGCTCTGCCTTTAATCTGGAAGTGCATCTATCAAGAACAGAAAATTGCTAACTTGTCAGCTGATGAGAGGGTGTACACAGCAGGTAGAACAAAACCAGTAACAGTATAAACTTCTTCCCCTGGCCTTGCTTCTCCCCAACACTCACCTTCAACACACCCGCAGGCCTTTACCTGTGGAATTAAGGCTCGTCTGGGTTTTCACACCCCCTTGCCAGGGCTGGTGGATCGGCAGGAGGTGCACACAAGGTAACTGGAGGAACAAGGGCAGGCTGGAATAAGCACACACACACCTCCAGACAGGCAGCCCAAGGCTCTCGAAAATTCCCTGAGAGCTTTTGAGGTCAGTGTGTCGCTGTTTCCTTACTCACCCCTCCCTGATGCACATGAAAAAATTGTTCCCATATGAAAGCATGAACTGCAGAAGCACAATAGAGAGAAATTTAAACAAATTTCCTCTTCAGAAGAACTGTCCAAGGAAGAATGGTCTGATTCATGCAACTTAACTATGACTAAAGCCACTGCTCGTGCTTTGAAAATGTGCTTAGGTGTTGGCAGCCATCTCAGACCTTTGTAGTGTGTCAGCAGGTTATAGATTCGAAGACCAAATTAAGTCTTTCAAACTCAATGCCATTCCAGATGAAGGCCTTAGCACTTGAACTCAGCAACACACACTAGTCATATTTTAAAGAAAATACTGATTTGACAGAAACAAAGGTATTTTTCAGAGGTGCATTTGTTTCAGCAAAAGCAGAGGGATGTTTCTTCCTGCTCCTTAATTCAAACTAACCAGCAGTAGCTGAGCGATTCCAACACTTGTATTTGTGCAGTTTGAAGACCTGTCTGCTTTGCAGAAAGCACCTCAAGTCAAGAACTCGCTGTGCTGGGTGAATGCCCCGATAACCACCATGCGGTTTAGGGAGTGTGGGAAAACAGCAGAGTTCCTTCTTGGACATGGAAGGGAAGGAAGGAAAAGAAAGACAGACATCCAGTTTGTGGTTTCTTTCAGCAGCAGAATACGTCTGAACCTCTGTGTCAGCTCTGAGCCAGACCGTGTCACTCAGCAAGCCTTTCCAGCAGAAGCCCAACTTCCCCATTAATGGAAATTCCCATTAATTCCCATTCCATGAGAATTCGGCGAGGTTGAGGCCGCCCCGAGGTGCTCATCAATCAGCAGCAACGTGCACACCAGAGATGCCATCTTCACTCGACTCCATCTACCAAAGACATTCACACAGGATTTCCCAGGATGCAGCAAATTGTGGTTTTCCACTACGATGCATGCTACAGTTACACACAGAGGGTAGTTTAAACAGCATTTTTTCCCCAAAAAACCCTCACACTGTCCCAAATTTTCTTTGACCACCTACTCTGCAATACAAACAACAGCCAGCACTGTAATAAAGGTCTCTATTCCAGGAGAGCTGGACTTACATCCACTAGTCTCCAGAGATCCTGCTAAATGGCATCACTCCTTCCCTCACGCTCCTTCCAAAGCAGAACTGATTGAAAAGCAAAAGAGAATTTCAAGGTGAATAAAAGCCCCGTGTTAAGCAGGAGGTTACGCACAGGGGTTGTGGTATCACAGCAGCCTTGGAAATGCCCATGAATCCTCAAAGCTTTGATTTCAGCATTAAGTCATGCTGGCCTGAACATTCATCCAGAAATGTGCACTGCACAGGAATTTTTATGTATAACTTTTTCTTTTTCAAAAGGTTCGCTTCTCCCTTCAGGTTGGGAGACTTAAAAAAAAAAAATAATTAAAAAATAAAAAGCCAAGAACATCGGATTCACTAGTGGGGTCAGCCCAGCAATACATCTCTTTCGGCATCCTGCCTGACAGAGCAGTTGAGCCAGCACCAGCTGCTCCAGTGGTAAATAGGAAACTCTGCAGTCGGCAGTTATGAAATAACCTTGGTAAGAGGAGGTTTCTCGCTAGCCTCATCCTAACCCCCATTATTTAGCAGTTGGCTTACACCCAGAAGTACATAGCACCCAGAAGGGTACATATACCCCTTTTTAAATTATCCTAACATAATTGGATGTTCTCATTAGCCTTACGTATTTCTACCGTGGTCAATCATCCCATAAATCGAAATGCCAACTGCTTGTTTACATGTCAGGGGCAGAATATTTGCAATATTTAATAAACATTTGATGTTTATGTTCCCATCAGGCCTTCCAGCCCAAGTCTATCCATGCTTCACACATGGCAAGAGACAGGGTCTGCTTAACCAGGAATATAAACTGTCCTGTCCGAACTGCTGAGCAGCCTTGAGAAAAGAGGTAGATGAATATCTTTTGGGCAAAGTCAGCTGTGAAGTCTCTAACAGAGCAAGGAACCGGAGCAAGAACAGCGTTTCCCACACTACCTAGACCAACAACATTCGTGCACACTTTGGACCACGAAGGAAAGCAGTTCCACAGCCTGGGGCCAGCTGGTCCATGCAAGAGCCTCCCCACTCAGGGCTGTAACCTCGAGGCAGGGAAAACAAGGATAAATTTATGGACAACTGGCAAAGCAGGCATGGCTGAAGGCACTAGGAATATTTTTCAGAAACGGTTCTGAAAAAAGCTGGTCACAAACGGAACATGTCCAATATGTCAAGAAACTCCTATCCATATCCATATGTGCAAGTATATAAATACGTCTACATCTGTGCATCTGTAAGTATATAAGAATATAAACCCTGGCTTTCTCAAACAGGTGAAAATTGTCCAAGTAAAACTGCATGATGTTTTTCTCCGCTGTCATGTGCATGGTAATATTGATGAAAAATTGTTACCGCTTTCCTCCTTCTCAGAAAAGAAATTTAGAACAAGGGTATTTCTCTTGCCCGGTGAAACACACTGTCAATTATCTTCCATTTATCTGTGAAATTTGTAACAAACACTTTCAGTAGTTTTTGGTAAAAGCTAGCTTTTATGTTTCACCTACATTTCATTCCTTCTCCAAAGCAGAGGTAAAAATAAACCCATTTTTACTTCCTTTCCAAAACAGGTAAGATTTTCCTTTGCTGGCCTGGTGGTCCCCTACTCCATTTAGCGCCTGCTTCCACTGCTGGGCAGATCCATCTTTCAGCAGAACTACTTATCCTGGTTTTCATGGAAAGTATATGCAGACAAAGGCCACAGCCACTGCTAAGAACAGTCAGGACTAGGAAGGAGCCATCAGCAATCCAGCAGGTAGATTTCAGCAACACAGGGGGGGAACTGAGCAATAAATCAGGCCCCTTCCTTGTATTAGAGCTGCCCACGCACAAAACCGACCCGCTCCCTGAGACAGGGCTTCAGAATAAAAAAGACAAGGGAATAAAACAGTGAAACACGTTCTGATCTTAAGCAGTCAGTATTTCCAGAGTAAGAAACTTGGTGGTGCAAAATGGGCTTCTGAAGGATTCACTCAGATCTCCAAAATGCCTTGTTATTTCACCAGACTCAACAGAGAAGCAAACGCCTTTGAACATCCTGCTCCGAGCGAATTTAACAGGCTGAGCCCTGGATCACAGTAAAACCTGGAAAGTACAGAGAAGGTCCAGCTACAGCATGCTCAACTCAGCTTCCTAAGTAAACAAATAAATAGCCTTTCAGACTTTGTTCAGCTTCAAACCTTGGAGGGTTTAGCTTCACTTGCTACAGCTTCCTGTCCTTTCAGACAGCCCAAATTTGAGCCAAATTTTAGCCGGGGCAGAACCCAAGAGAAGAGGGACATGGGGGTGGGGGAGCAGAAGTGGTAGAAATGCGTTTTCTGCAGGATCTGAACACCCAAAGTGAAACACCAGAGCCTGTGAGGCGACACCATCACCTTTATCACAGCTCCAAAACTCCATCGCGTCCCAAAGGCAGGAGGAGAGCAAGGCAGCAGCTCCGAACAGCTCAAACATATTTGCAGATGCTGAACCTGTTGAAACTCCTCGTGCTGGTAACACAGCGAACACACCTCCGTAAAAAACAGAGGCCTGGGAGTTGAAAGGAAAAGTCTCCTTTGCATCTCCAAGACCTAGACAGAATTTCAGGGCGGCTGTACGATCATTTCTAAGTCTCCCACCTCCCTCATATCCCACTGAACAGCAAGAGATGTTTCCCTTTAATCTGCAATGCCACCTTGTGGCTGTAAACAATGAGAACGTTTAGAAGACACATTTCAACACTTAAAACAAAATTCTAGGTCACTTTGTCCACGGATGGACGTACCACATCTGCAAGAGAAACATCTGATGAAGGAGGACAAAAGACATCTGTGGATGCCTGCATTTTCTTGAAGCTGGTGCTTGACCCGAATAGGTTTCAGTAATGCAGATTCGTATTAGCATATGGATAAGGAGTTTGCTGTATAGGTCCAGTAACAGCATCCTCTTCCCTACATACTGTCAGGAGGCAGGTGGATAGAGGGTCTCCTTGGGACAGAGAGGCAGATTTTCTTCAAAGAATCATAGAATGGTTTGGGTTGGAAGGGACCTTAAAGGTCTTCACGCTGCAACCCCCTGCCCTGGGTTGCTCCAAGCCCCCTCCAGCCTGGCCTTGAACCCCTCCAGGGATGGGGCAGCCTGGGCCAGGGTCTCACCACCCTCATGGCAAAGAATTTCTTCCTGAGATGTCATCTATATCTCCCTTCTTTCCATTTAAAACCATTTCTCCTTGTCCTTATCACTCCGCTCTTGGATAAAGCTCTCTTCTCTCTTATTTCCTCCACCCCTTTCACACAAGACCTTCAGAGTAGCAGCAGCAGCTGAAGCACAAATCCCGAATGCTCAGCCAAGACATCAGACGTGTTCCCAACCCACAGCAACAACATTCGCTGCGACCACCAGCAACTGTCCAAACACCTCAGGCACACGTGGGTACCGCTTTCCAGCCTGTCCACAGCCACTTCTTGCACCAGACAGGCTCCTTCCCACCAAGGACTCACAACCCAGGAATGGCACTCACAATGACTTGCCCAGGAAAAACAAGATTTGTCCCAGGTAGAATCACCTGCCTGACAAAGGCTGGTGCTGAGAGAGGATAAAAGAAACCGTGACAGCCACAGCTTTTAGCTGGCTGCTGCAAAAAGCCCCAGCTCCAGCACTTCCCAGCTCTCCTGGACTCCGGCTGTGCCAACAGCCCAGTTGGACTCTTCCTACCTCCCTCATCTCTTGAGACAGGCTCATTCTTTAGGAAGATGATTAATGTGTGTCATTTTCAATAGCTCCTCAGTCCTAGACTGAACAAAACATCCACAATCTTTACCTTCTCGCCTTATGCTGGGAGATGCACTGAGGTCCCTCTGGACTGCAGACCTGCTTAATTCAAGTTGGACACTGCTAACCTGCCCCAGCCCAGTATCTAAAAACTCAGTTGAATCCAGCAGCAGTTCTGAAGGCCCCAAAGATATATTTTGAAATAATTTAGCATGTCTCAAAGTCGCCTTTTGAGCAGACAAGTATTCTTCCCATCTCGAAGCTGGCAGGCCAAGGCACACAAACACTAAACCCTTCTGGGTAGGGAGTAGCTGCCCTGCTATGCACAAAAATTATTGTATTTTTAAGCTTTAAAATACGATTCTCTCAGGCAAATTAGGAGCAGCTGTCCCTCCCTGGGACAAACTGGCTTCTCACAAATATTTGGCATTTATAATACTCTTCTCCTTTGGCCACTGGGCCTGGTTTGCAATTAGGCCTGATTTTAAGACTGAAAAACCAGGCTGTTGCTCTGGGTTGCTGGGGCATGAGAGGTGGGACAAGGCTCAACTCAGCAGCAGTGCAAGTCAGGGCATTTGAAGCAGGTAAATGGAGGAGCTGTCACCTCAGTGGCACCCCAGATCCCTAATCCAACTGTGGTTTCATCCCCTGCTCCTGGCACCCGGGAAGAAGTTGGCACAGACCACTTATATTCACTTACAGATGTTACTCTACCAAGGTGTGTTTTACACCCACTCTCAGCAAGGCAAACACTCAATGGGATTGAGTATGAAGAAATCTCCATCTATGGTTCTGCTGGAAGCTCCATGGAGCCAAGAAACTCATGCCCCTGCAGTAACAACACTGAACATTAGCCTAGATTTATCCCACCTCACTTTATACAATTACTAAAGCCTTTAAGAAGGAAGTCCAGGAGGCAAAGCCTTGGGTAAGCCTTCTAGATCCCTACTCCAATTAATAAAAAGACAATAACCCTCCTGAAAGTCATTAAGATCTTAGATGGACTAAGACATGGTCTCTGTAACTCACTTATGACGTCACTGAGATGCTGCCAAAGACCTCACTGAAATCTGAATACATAAATCTACTGCTGCCTCTCTGCCCACCAGACCCATTGCCATGACGCACAAGGAAGTTAGATGGCTTTGAGGAGATGTAATTCTTACCCCTGTTATCTTGAAGATGTTTTAGAGGAAGTTGTTGGGAGTACTTGTTCAAGCACGTTTCCAGAAATCAAGGTTAAGTTGGTGGATCTCTAGCTCCCCAGCCCTTTATCCTTTTTAAAAATATCCACTGTGCCAGTCTTTTTGCAGGCTTCTGATTCTCTCCTTTGCGAGCTAACCACACTTGCAGCACTGAAATATCAATTTATTTTTTTTTTAAAGTACTCTAAAATTAAAGTCATAATTCCAACCAATTTGAAAACACCTAAATTACCCAGGTTGGCCCTAACCCATTTTCCTATATCTAGGTTGGGACCTTACTGCTTTATAACTAGTCCTAATTACAGAAATAATCTAATTAGCCTTGAACTTCATACGAAGAAAAGACATTAAACAATTATCTTCAGTGCTGATATGTTGATAGCTTTCTTTCCCTATTGTATAGCAGAGCAGCCTCTTGTAACAGTGATACAGAACGATATCTAGTTACTGCCAATGGCTCTTAAACATTATATCTTTATTTAGTTCTTTGGCCTTTCTGATTTTGTCTATGCTCCCGCTACACTTCTGTTCTCATTCTGGGAGCCTGACCTAGTTTCCTCTTATTGCATGTTTCTTTCTTGCATTTGAGGTCAACGATGAGCTCATGATTAAACCAATTTAGTCCCCTACTATACTTTCTGAATGGGAGAGCTTGAACTCCTGCCCCTGAGACTCCCCTGCGGGTCTGCCAGCTTTCCTGAAGTCACTGTGCCCTCAGCTCACCCTCCCAGGAGATCTTTTCTCCCAATTCTTAAAGCCTATTGCAGTTACCCTGCTTTCCTGAAACCTGTATTTTTTAAGCCTTACGGTGATTTTTCACCATATAAAATACACCCGTTTTGCCTTTACAGTCTTTGTAAAAGGCACATACGCAATTTATACACCATATTTATTTGCATATAATACACGCTTAATAAAACACAGCAAGTAGGAGGAGTAGAAAAATAGTGGTGAGCAGCAGTTAAGAGCACATTCTGTGAACAGCCAAGGACTTCACTCACCAGGCTGTGGTTCTGTGCCCATCCAATACCTGCCAAAGCCATTCGTTAGGCAGCAACGTGGAACAGGGCGCTCCAAATAGACAACGTGTAGCGTTTGGGCCTGAGGAGATACCTAACCAGAGGAGAAATCATTCCTATCTCTAACTCAGGCAGTGTTATTTGGAACATTGGTATTTGAAGCAAACTGTGCAAACAGGGTGGGGAGTGTGGAGAGCGAATCTTAAGTAATTGATCTAATTAATCAATTTCCCAATGCTACTCTCGCCAAGCATCTTAACAACTGGAGGTGCAGTGAATTTTAACAATGCAGGATGCAGGCAGCGCGTATTTGCTCACCTTCAGGATACAATGAAAAGATCCCCGTCTACAGCAATCAAAAAAGCCAAGAGCATGAATAAAATGGTTCTGCACGATGCTCTTACACCAAGAATTGAAAATAACGCATGGTCTCTCTCGGGCTATTCTGCATCAATAAAAACTGAACTGTGAGGCCCCACACCACTGTTCAGTTTAAAGGCTTATTGCACTTGCTCTAAAGCAAATAATCTCCCCAGCTATAATGCAATCAGCAACCACACGTGTTATCTGGAACCCTCTGTAAGGCTGAAAAGGAAAAAAGAGAAGCTAGGTAGATTCTAGCTAACAAGTTGGAGACTGCTGTGCTCCCGAAGTGGCCCTCCCTGCCCCCTGGATCTTCCATCCCTGCAGTCACCCAGGCGTTGGTCCCTTCTGCTGCTGGAATAATCTGCCTTTCCAAGAAAGCAACGCGGCACCTCTTTAAAAATTAAAAAGCAGTGAGACACTTAGCTCCGTCTCATTTACCATTATTTTGTGCCCTAGTCACGAGGTAAGTTCCTGTTTTCTGGGACTCTGAATTAGAAGATGGTTAACTACTTCTTCCTCCACCTCCTACTCCTCACTCCTACCCTTAGGACTTCAACAAGTGGGCTGACGGCCACGTAACTCAAACTTCACAACAGAAAACATTGCTTCCAACTGCTATTTGAATTATTTCCCTGCTTTCCAAAAGAGCACCCTCACACTTTATTCCTGATCATCTTCACCTTCTGCCACTTGACTCGTGTCTTCTCATTCCTGAGGGAGAGGGGTGGCCACCTATCAGCCCCGGCGCTGGTGGAACCCAGAATGAGGATCCAACTTCACAATTCGGGCAGCCCGTGTCACCACCAGACTGGAAGACTTCCCGTCTTCTTACAATATACTTCAACGGCTTAATAGTTCAGGGGGAAAATACCACAGAAGCAGTAAGAGCAACTGCTTTTTATCACTTATTCTGTGATTAAGTATGGGTGCCAAATCCTGGACAAACAAACGAGTTCTTTGGATAAAGAAAAATGGAGAGCCACTCAGGCTGGCCGAAATACAGATGTTGTCAGTGGAACATCGAAAAAGTTCATCTGGGGATATACACAAAAGTCTTTGCACTTTACAGTCACTGAACGTCCTTTAGCCTCCTCAAAGAGGTCAAGATGAGATCGACAAATAAATATCATTCCAGCAAATGAGTGTATTTATTTTTTCCCAATGTGTTTTTTTTAAGTGCTGGATCAAGCTTGTAAACTCTCTCAGGCCGAGTACTCGTATTTATGCAAAGTCTGATTGGTCCCAGCCTCCCAGAGACACCTGAAGCGGATGCCGGGATGAGGCAGCCTTGGCATCCCCCTGCACAGCAAAACACGGAGCAAAACCAAGCATTGATTTGGAAACCTTTAGGAGAACAGAGCCGAGTAGATTCACTTGTCAGTAATGTCCCTACCGATTAATATAAATGCACACGGTAACCAATATCAGAGCACGCTGTGTGGATTTATTTACATAATTATTTGAGAACTCACCCTCCCCTCCTTGACTTTGATGCTTGGTACATATTTATTTACACAACGCTGCACTGCCAAACAAGCCCAATGTTTTCCAGAAAGACATCAGAAGAATTACAATTGTTTGAGCAGTGGTTATTTCAGGATGATAAAAAACAAACTCAACTCAAATCCATTTAGCAACTGAAGCGTCTTTCTCAGATCACAAACAATCTGCCGCTGTCCTTGCGTGGTCACTGACCTTGAGCAGCTCTGGAGTCACCAAGGCAGCTCCAGAAGGAGGTGGCACAGGTAGAACTCGGGCAGGAGATGCCAGCACTGCCTTCAGCGATGTGGGAGCTGAGACAAAGCCCCAAGGCCCCAGGGTGTGACAGGCAGGAAAGAAATTTTGAGAAGTAGTCCCTCGTATTACAGGGAATAGAGATGGAAGTGGCTTGTATGAGCCTGCACCTTTACCACAGCTCACCTGCAGATCTTCTGGCCCCAGCCAAGCTGCACCAGAGCCTGGTTTCTCTTGGTGGCCAGAGCCACAAGGCACCAGTGGGCTCCCATCACACCAACGGGCATCACTGCTTATTTTCAGTGCTCAGCACCCGAGCAAGTCAGAGCCCTGCATCGCCCGCTAATAAGGGGACACATAGAGCTCTGACCAGCATCAACACAACCCTGTCCCGGCACAGGGAGAGGGGCAACGAGCCAGCGTTCACTTGATATTTTATTATTTTTATAACATTTCTCGTGAGTTTGCTGAAACTTAAAAAAATTATAATATAACACAAGTAAAATCAAATACGGGGAAAAAAGTTAACAAACTTCCCCTCAGTTCCAAAGGTATCAGTTGGAGTTTTTGGCAGGGGAGGCTCCGGTTTTACATTCATCTGGACACAACATGTTTTTTTTCCCAGATCCTAATTGATCACTCGAGTTACTCAGCACACAAACAATGCCTGTTGTTTTGGAGCTGATTTCCCAACCTATTATGTCTATTCCTGTTTACAAACAGTGGCTGCAGCATGCAGAAAATCTGCAGGGGACTCAACTGCACCCACTTAACTCTCCTGCCTGCATTCAGGCAACCCTGAAGTGATTTTCCATGTTCACACTGAGGGTCTGGAGCAGAAACTGAACCCAGAATACCCAAAATTGCTGTTCCCCAAATAGCATCGGACTTGGGGGGGACAAATGGTGGAAGGAGCTAAGAGGAGTAGGGGAGGTCACATTGCAGTGCTTTTAGTAATTATAACAATTGTCGTAATTACATGAGATGGTGGCACATGCTTTAAACGTTGCTACTTGGTTTGTATTCCGGACCACACGTGTAACTCCCGATGTCCTGCATCTGGGGAAAAGGCAATCCAGCAGGAGACATCAAGAAATCCAACCTACAGTGTGAGCCATCAAGAAGCAGGGAAGAGAGTTGTGTCTATTTGTATGGGCTTGAAGTTTTGGTTTGCAAAGAGTCACGGGTCCAGAGTTTTATCTGCAGCTCAGTTGTGACCAGAAGTGCTCAACAGCCAAGTGTGAAAAATCAGCCAGAATCATGAAGTTTTGCCTGGCTCAGGAGAGGGATCAGATTCATGTAAAATTATAGTTCAAATTGGTTTCCACCCAGGATCATAAATCCACCTAGGTTTGCCAATAGGATTCTGACTGTCAGCAAATCCTTTCTTTTGGCAACACTGGACAATTTCAAGAGCTTCAGAGTAAAACTCTGAGGGTTTGCCTGAGCCATTGGTCTTTGTGGGAAGAGAATGAGGTGAGGGCCAAGGACACCCCTGAGAACAATGTACACCCCAATAACCCACCCACACTGGAAGGTCTCAGGGACACTTTTTCCTCCTGATTGGCATAAACTGTGGAGCACGGACTCCTGCAAGGCAGGACACAATTTGAGACCATCAAACCTCTTGACGTTCACCTCTGCTTCACCACCAGCATCTCACCATAGCAAGTTATACAGGTAAATCAGCACCTGACTGCCAACGGAATTAGAAAGCCCCATTTTTTTTAACATCTCTGAGGTCTGGTGGGTATAAATACCATTCCTAAACCCCACCTAGCGACTTTCATCCTCAGAAAAATCCATCCTCTGCCACTACTCCAACACAGACTTGATGCACTGAGCTGATGACACCTCCCTTGGTGAGGGAAAGGCAGACTGGGCTAGTGGGGGGAAAGCAGTGCTTTGAAATGAAGGGACAGCTAAACAAAATTCACTTCTCAGAGCTTCAGAAGCTTAGTATTTTGCCTGTAGCATATGGCAGCTGAGGAAAACAGCATTCACAGTAGTATTCTTGCCCGGTAAGTGGAAGCGACCCTCTCGTATTTCCACTTCTTTCTACAGTTTAATACACGGGGGCTGAGGCTGTGACCATGACCTCAGCTGTCTTACAGTGCTCCCCCCCCAGGGAAACCCCACGCTTAGCGTTTAAGCGAGTATTAAGTCTGCACGCAGCTCTGCGCATGGAGAAGAATCCCAGCACACATTTCTCCTCTTCCACCCGATGCAAAACGAGGATTGATTTTGCTCCAAGCAAGGAGGAGCATTTGGAATATAATGAAGTTGGGAAGGGCGGAGTGGGAGTACGAAGAGATGAGTCCAAGCTCAGCATGACAAATGGTACACAGGACCACTTGGTTTTATTATACACTATCAAATATCCCTAACTTAAACAGCAGAGCTAATAAGCATGCCAATGCATATATTTACATTGCCTGAAATGTGCACAACCCTGTGCAAAAATTAGAGTGCAACTGTTATGATCAAGCCATTAGAGAAAACAAAATCAAGCCAAAGCATAGCCCAGCTTCAGTAACAAGCTCCCTGCTTCGCCAGCTCCCCCTTTCCTCCGAAACTTTTCAGCAGAGCGAAGCTTTCCTGACCTCAGAATGAAGGAACTTCCACAGGAAGCCTTAAGAACTAATTGGAATGGAACTTCCTCTAGCTAAAACGCAACTAAAGTAGCAGTTGTGAGAAACACGGACCATGAACCAGCATCAGGGGTAAGAGGGAATTAACCCCCTTTGGACTGATGTCAAGGTAGAACAGACTTTCCGGAGTCCTTTCGGAGTGGCCGTGTCGTATTCACCCCCACTCGGTACCCAGGGGGATTTCTCTCTTGCCCTCAGCTCTGGGCAGAAGAGGTTTTCAGCATTTTGGAGATTCTCCCTTCCTTCCTTCATTCCCACTCCCATGCCCAAACCAGAAAAAAACAAAAAACAAAAACAAAAACCAAAAAAACCACTAAAGTTGCAGAAAGATCGTATGAAGCAAAAAGCTAATGAGGAAAGAGAAGAAAATCCAGCTTGGGTAAAGTGGAATAGTCTCCTTTTCAACTTTAAAGATACCCTGTTTTGCTTCACAACACGTCTACTTGATGTCTCTTTCTCTAAGTTTAGCTTCATTTCAGCTATTATATAATTTAGAATTCTTTGTTGTTGGATAAAAGAGTATCTATAAAAAACAGAGCCTTTCTCATGAGAAATTTGAAATAATCCAGATTATTCCTGCCCGTGAAGATATTAATATTTTTACTGAAACTTTTCCAAACCAGTGCTGCCTCTTTATGCAGAGAGAAAGCTCTTCATAAGTTTCAGATGCTCGCTTTTGCAGCCTACATGACCTTTCGTTCTCCCAGATTTTTATTTGCATTAAGTTATTCAAATAGTGTAAACTAGTAGCCTATTAATAGAACACTCTGAAGAGGGTTTTAGGGGGCTGCGTGCTTTGCCGGCTCACCTGCAGGTCAGGAGATCCACAGTTGGCAGGGAAGTTCAAGACACCCAGCAATTCCCTCGACAACGCGGATTCCTCCTGTTCCTGCGCTGTGAGGATGACACCCAGCTTTGCCACGGGATGTGGGCAGGGTGGCTGTCCCCTACCACAAGGATGTCTTAGTCTCCACGTAGCAGAACAGGAGACATGCAAGGGCAGAGGGAAAAATGAGCAGTTTTAAAGGTAACTGTCTCTTAGGCCAGCAAAGACAACTTCTCCTGGACTCAGAAGATGGTTTAAATGCAGAACCAAGTGTTTGACTAAGAGATCGTGGAAGAAGGAGGTACAGCTCTGTCTGATCACAACTTGAAGAGTGTGATTGAAGACATCCTGGACAGATTCTTGGCAGACAGAAATGGGCATTCGCTAATTTACATCTCCTGAGGATCCACTTCTCCTCTACTATCACATCAGCTGGGATATAAATAAATCTAATGTGAAGAATAAATTTACGTGGCATTTTTATCTGGAAGTACCCCAATGGAACACACTTAGCACTGTCTGCCATCAAAATGGGGTGTCCACAAAGGTTGAGCACAGCAGCTCCTCAGGTAGAGCAAAACAGATCAAGTTTAGCGCATCCACTGGAAATTGCTCAACAGAGGCACGGCACAAAGTTCATGCCTCCTGGAATTCAGCCAGTACACCAGCACTACATCTTCAACGTTTGTAAAGACCTTTTTTTTTTTTGCAACCCAGAGGTAAGAATTTTGATTTTCCAGATTTCCAAGATCTCTTCTGAAGAAAAGAACCTCATGCTGTCAACACAGCGTCAAATCATGAAGGAAGGCTCTTGCTGCTCAAGCACACCGGCTCCCATCCGCTGGTCCGTAGTTCATTCTGCAAACGTCTCCTGTCCAAGTCCTCCACTGGCCGTGGTTCAGGCTCATGTGTAAGTTAGGCAGAACAACACAGGCTTTCTCCTGGCTATAGACACATGCCAGCAGATGTTCCAGCTGAGATTTCAAGCTGCGTAAAGTCTTTTGGGTATGTAATCCCTCATGTGAAAATCCCAGGCTTCCTAAAGCAAGCTTTTGAGCCCTGGAATCACACACTGTCCAAAAAGAGGCATGCAGTACATTTTAAGGACAAGGTGTTTTTATCTGAAGCGCTAAATCATCTTTTCACAGCACTGAATTACTCAAACCGATATTGAGCAGTTCCTGAGATGAAATAGAGGACTGACATCTACAGCGTCGCCAGCTAACGTGGGTTCAGGCCAACAAGGTCAACCAAGAACCGCCTGCACCCCTTACACTCTCCGAGACCATTAGGAAACACTACCAAAAGAACCCTACAACGTGTCAGCGAATGGCACAGGAATTCAGAGGGTGGCAAAGAATATGGAGGTAATTTCATCTGACCGTTATCTTCCATAAGTGCAATTACAAGAAAAGGGCATTTGCTGCCTGCTGACATGTACCGCTCCTGTCTGCCTAACATTAATATATCCATTGCTTTTATTTGGAATTGAATCTCTGGATATTTGCCTAATTGGAACCCCATTTTGTTGGGTATTGCAGGTCCAGGTATCTGGATGTCTGCAATGGTCCAGCAGTTCCCAGCTGCATTAAGCAGCGCTCCCAGCCCCCTTCACAACATTTTCTCCCAGTCACTTAAAACACAGCTTTGTTTCCACAGGTTCACTTTCTTCAACTTCATGGGTCATTTCCATCTATTTCCCCAAGTTTATCTAACGAGCTACTGTCCCTCTTTCCAACAGATCAACATTAAACCATAACATTAAGATCAAGCAAATTTATTTGTAATAACAACGAACAGAAGAAGTAGGAAGAAACGACCTGTAGAAACACCAACGTGCCAAGTAAAGAGTTTAGGCTTATATTTCTGCAGTGAAGTGTTCAGTATCTGCAAACCCAGTTAAAACTGTATTTTCAGCAGAATCATAAACGTAAACGACACTTGACACACATTTTTTTTGGCATTACCTTTGGATTTTTCACAGGTTTAAAGGTGAGAATCAAATTAGCCATTAAGCCACCCATTCTAAGCAGCTGCCATTTATCTCATACACCAGATCTTGTCCACAAAGAACTTCTTGAGAGCTGGGTTAGGGCAGAAAGAAAGCGTCCTGATATAACCTTAGTGCAGAAACCATTTAGATAACTGTAGGACCAGCAGTTTGAAAATTTAGCCTTCTCACAAATATCTTAAAGGCTACTATTGCCAGGACCTTACTGCAAGATATATAGCTCTTTGAGATATTGCAAGTATAGTTTCCTAAATCACACTTTCACACCAATTCGAGTCCTACCCGTGATACATCTGTCTCAAAGAACAGGCACTAATAGCCCACCCTTTCGTCCAGCCTAGCTTTTATTGTAGCTTTTTAGCTATAAAGTATTTATAGAGTTAAGTTTTAATAAATGCTTAATTAATGCTTAATCTTAAGCTAAAACAGCTATTCAACAGCTCTCAGCTGCTATTAATATTCATACCAGAGCTCCGTGATTAATGCATATAAGGTTTTTATGACCTTTAATTCAAATTCTGAATCACTGTTTGATTTGGCCATTGTTAACATACTTTTTTGTTGGCTACTCACAGATTGTTTTATGGTTTTGAAAGCATTTGAGAAACACTGGTTCTCTGTGCAGAACAACTCTACTTAATTTTCATATTAGCCCTCTTTTAAGAATGTAGTCTGCTTAAATTTTGAAGTGCCTGAAAGGCAACAAGGGACAATGATTGTTATTGCATAACGTTTGTCTCACCCAAGTGCTAGAAATCAATCAGATCTGGATTTTCAAGATACTAAGTGCTGTATAAATACATAATAAATGAAAGTCCACGTTGCACAAAAACACATCATCTGAAAAGAAGACACATACATAAAGTCTGCTGAGACAGCTCTGCCCTGGGCTGGTCTTGGCAGAGGCGAAGGACCAGTAATAGATTTGACTCCAACTAGAAATGATCTGCTAGAACACACGCTGGTTCATAAATATGCTAATACCTTAAATTGTATTGCGATCATACCAGCAACTGGACAGTTTATGGAGAATAAATGAAATAAAACTGCCTTTCTTCAGGAAAGAAGAACAACCTAGCAATTATACTCCCTACTCTTATTACATTACTTACAGTTGAAGAACGTCAGCAAAGAATATACTGGGCTGGCCACTGCAGCATTTGCATCACCAATTTATTGAGTGCTGCTTATTCAGTATACAAATGTGCATATATATATAGAATTGTGCGTAAATAGTGCTGCCGTGTAGATACCTACACCTCTTTGGCCACAAGCAGCACATGGGCCCCCTTCAAAGACTCCCCAAGAATGATCTTCTATTGAAATGCTGTACAGGTCTCACCGGTGCTCACCCCAGTTCAGCCACATGCTGTCACCCACAAACCCTGCTTTCTCCCTGGCCAGGACCTGTCTGACCTGACTTCTGAAAACCTCAGAAGGGAGAACTCCCCCTGGGCAGTCACCCAGCTGGGAGCGATCCTCTGGCCAGGCAGGTGAACCACGGAGGAGTGGTGCACCACCCACGCAGTGAACAGTCCTTCTCTCCAGGGAGACTCACCCTTGTAGGGTGAGGTCAAGAGAAGGGAAACTCATAGTGAACTCCCGAGAGGCAGAAGTAACAGCCGTGATGTGGAGCCCAGACTGGTCCCTGCCAGCATATTCCCCCTCACCAAGGGCCAAAAGCATCTCCCGCTCTTGGTGGCCATACACCAAACCTGTCAACGTCTAGAGTGCATGGAACATCTCAATGGAAAAAGTAGGGTTGGGTTTGGTACTACAGACATTGAACTATGAGGATAAGTGACCAAAGGCTATGCCAGATTCTCCACTCCCACCAATCTGTACCTCAAACCACACCTCCCGATAACCCAAGATTTGTTCCTGAGCAGAATGGACTCAATCTGAGGAGCTACCACAGACCATGCTACAGAAGATGCATGGAACTGACTTCACACTGAGCACTTTTGGATTTTTGATTCTTGCTTCTTTATGTACTGCATTACAACCTGCTAGTTAGCTAAGGAAATAAATAAGTTAGCCTTTCCAAATGGTATCTTTTTTTTTTTTTTTTTTTTGCAAGAGAGAATGCAGATGTCAATATCCACATGCAAAATAAGTTACTGAAACACAAAGCAGTGCACTTGCAGGAACAGCAGAGGAGGAACTGTGAGAAACTATGTCACCACATTGCTCTTTGGTTTTGGGCAGATCCAAGTTCCCCTCCCAATTTTTGTTTCCATTCTAAGCATTTTAAGACTCTCACATTAGATGGAAACAATCTTCAGCACACTGAAGTCCAGATTGCCATCTGGGACTTAATGATATTGTAATAATCATCTTAATACCGAGCGATGTTATAACCCAGCAATTCAGCACTATGGATCTTTCCTCATCCCCTGAGGTACCCAGCTTATAGATAAGAGGAACATGGGAATTCAACTCTTCAAACTTCATGTGTCTCATTAAAGCCATAATTTATGGTCTCTCATTAGAGAAAGTGATTTTGTTTTAAATTGTTGTGCATGAGAAAAAGCCAACTATGAGCAAGGGAATTACTGAAGGTTACGCTTGGTCCTTTATCCACCAACTCCAAGTGGGATTAAATTGCCTTGATGCAGATTCAAATTTAATTTCAGAACAATGCATCGTATTTCTCTGTGCAATATCAATCTGGAGAAAATAAATTATAATAAGCAAAAAGGATATAAAAATATGATATCAGATATGACTTGTCTCCACTTCAGCTGAATGACTTTATTGTTCATCAAAAAAAAAAAANNNCAGCTGAATGATTTTTTTTTTAAAAAAAAAAAAAAAAAAAAAAAAAAGTGAGTCATTTCTGTATCCACTGAACTTCTGACTCTGATCCAGTTCAGCCACTGATGCAAATGGATGGAGCTCTGGGTGAGTTCATCTGTCTCCCTTCTTGGAAAATGGTGAGGTTTAGATCAAGACTACAATGACAGCAAGTCTGCTGGTGCTATTTATTCAATCAAGTCAAATATTCCCTCCATAGCCACAAATCTGATCAGATTTCATTCTGTGAAAAAGTCAACTTGACCACTTTAGCATCTGATCGGTACTTTCCACCACCACAAAAAAATAATTAAAAAATATTGCCACAGTAAGTGTGCCACCTGCTTACTACTGTTGAAGAGAATAATACTACTCCACGTTTAGAAAAATTCACATTATTCTTTCCCAGCATTTGTCAGGCTTGGACTTAATTCACGACACAGCTCAGCAGCCCCTAGGAACTGCAAGGAAAACAATTTACATTTGGAACAACCCTATTTGTAGAAAATGCAGTGTGACCCTGGAACTCCTTCCCCAAGTGAAGAGCCTGATGGTGCTTTTCAGCTCATCCGAGGACAGGATTTATCCCTGTACAGCCACAAACACTCTTGCTCCGTAAGCTACCCGAGTGAAACTTGTCTGACCCAAAGAAAATGCAACCCCATGTTTGTTCTCTCCTAATGTTGTATCAGTTTAAGCCAAATAATTCATGTTTTCAGTTTTCCTTTCAGTTATAGCTTCAAGCTCTTGCAGATAGTTTCAGTTCCTACTGACAGCTAAAATTGTGTCCATCACAAGGGGGATTTTTTCAGACAGACAATTGCTGTGGGATTCAGTAAATGAGGATGAATTTCTTTTGCCTAAGAGAAGCAGTAACTTCCACAGATGATGTCTGTAACACACTCTTTCCCACCCCCACAAACCATGTGCCACGGAAAAAAACAGTCAGTTGTAACAGCGAGAGGCACCTCCTAAATGAGGATGCAATGACACAGATTTTGGTAGCAGATCCCACTGTTCAGCATCAGCAGCATCCGCACATCACTGACGGCTTCTTCACTCAGGCTAAAGAGCAAGGCTCTAAAACGATAAAAACTAACTATTTGCATCCTGTGAGGAAGGTGTGAACACGGGGCTGCACAAAGATGCTGCCCCTGATGCCTGCACCGGTGTAACGGATGTCTGTTTATTTTTCAGCAGAGACGAAAGAATAACTTTCAGTTCCCGATATACTCAGGTTCTTATAGATTATTCCAAAACAAAGTTCGTATCGTACCAGAGACAGCTGAAATTATTTTTCAGATGAAACCATTTTCTTATGGGGATAATGTTTTTCCAAACACAGCTCTTATTTTGTGGAAAACCATTGATGCCGTTGAATGCTTCCACTGGGAAGAAGAACTGCAGCTACCCCTGCCTGAGGTGAAAGTACAGAACTTTGTAACGTTTTCACGATGCTAATTTTGGATTGTTTTGTTTTTACCTGCTCTGATTCCTCTTTGTTTCGTGTTGCCAGTACAAGATGCAGATCCACACACAACCCGTGATCACTGCTAAGAAGTACTGAAGTATCTGCAGGAGTCAGGGCACGGGCTCTAAGGACAGGCAGGAACGTGCAGGTACGCGGGTAATGGTCTACCCCTTACCTCTAAAGCAATTTGGCAGTAAAACAACGAAAGCTATGGCTGTTTGAGACAGGAATTACTCCATGGTGAGCAGGAGCACCATACAGGACAAACTCGTGTACTAAAAAGCAATGACGTCTAAGTCTGCACAGCCAGAGTGAGCGTGCCCCAGGCAAGGATGCCCCAAAATAACGAGTTGGACATCGCACGCAAAACCCGTGCTGCTCTTGGCGCACAGCTCAGCACGTGCTGTGTAAGTTTTGGTGCATTTCACTAAAGCACGTGAAGAAAAAGCTACTGTCCTCATGAGCCTTATGAGCTGGTCAGCTCATAAAGACGGGGAGCACTGCAGAAGCAAGGCAGAAGGAGTCAACTGCTCTTGCATACCTGAGGATAACCAGCATGCCCACCGATAACCAGCATGCCCACAAATAACCAGCATGCCCACAAATAACCAGCATGCCCACAAATAACCAGCATGCCCACCTGCCAGCTCCTGGCCCTTCTGCAGGGCAATTCCTCCTCAAAATGGGGCACATCTGGCAAAGGGAATGCAGACATCTAAACCCTCCAATGCTGTGAAAACAGAACAGTTTGAACAGGACACATTCAAAGGTAGCGAGGCCACCTTGTCACCATCTGTCCTTCCAGCCCCAGCTCCTGCTCCGGGTGAGCCTTTGGCCCCACGGCCAGTGTCAGCACTTGAGCAAGATGCAGCAGCCCAGACACCAGGAAGGGGCAGGAAAAAAATTTAAGAAACAGGGAGAAAAAGCACACAGCTTGACAGGACACATAATGCCTTTCTGCCATACGCCCCCCGCTGCTCTGTGCCCTTGGCTCTGGCAGGGTTTGGCCTGAACAAAACATCCAAAAGGAATAAACCCACCCGTTGCTCAGAATAGGACTTTTCTCCCGCTTGCTGCTTTGTGCTCTCCTCCTCCCGTTCGTACTTTCAGAAATACAGAATATGTATTTTTTATAAGAATACGGATTTCTAAAGAAGCGAGTATGCAACATTTTTTTCCCCTAGGAACACACCAACTGCTGTAGCAGCACCGACACAAAGAACGCTTTTGAAATCCATCTACCAGGAGAGTCAAATCAGTATTACGCTGACCATAAATACCATCATTATGTCTTTGGGCTGAGCATTAGAGCTCACCTGAGAAGCCTGGGCAGAGCAGGGATAGCGTGACTGCATTCAAAAGCCCCACTTCCACAGCCCGCTGCACTGGGGGACCAGAAGCCATCAATGTTTCATCTCCCTCCGACCCCGGAGGACGGGAGCCACACAGAGATGCTCCGTGGTGGAACTCACGTTGTGCATCTGTAAATGAGCATCACAGTCAAACCTTCCAGCTCTCCGGAGGGACCCGCAGGAAACCAGAGTGAGTTAAAATACGGGGGGAAAACGTGCTGTCACTGAGCTTCTGAGATGGCTGCACAGAGGGATGGCAAGGAAATAAATTTCATCTTACAGGTCTAAGGCTTGACCCAAAGCTGATTAAGGTCAGTGGAAAAACCTTCCACTGATCTCTCTGAATTTTCATCTAGGTACACGATGCGCTAGCCTCAACTACTGTTGCTATCATTTGGCTTTGCCATTGCAACTCCGTGTATATAATTACAGTTGTAGTTGTTGGGTCCCTGTGACCTTCCTCCACTAAAATCCCAGATTGTTTTGGCAAAAAAACCCCAACTTCCAGATTTTCAAAGTCCGTCTGACTGTAAGGAAAACAAAGACTTGAAACTTTCACCCAGGATAAAAACAAGAAAACTGAGAAGAAAAAAAAATACAGACATTCATCCTAAAAATCTGCATTCTGTTACAAAGAAAACAACCCCAAAAACCCAAAGAAAACAAAACAAGACTTTGCTCTACTATTTGGCTAAGCAATTGGTTTGAAAGCTTGTCCTAAAGCATTTTTGTACTTTAACACTTCATTCTATAGATATTGGCTCAGTGCTTCGGTACCAGAGTAACACACTAAAACACCTTTTCGCACATCATTAATCCTGATCAGAAAATGAAGAATTAGTCAAGTTGCTGTGGAAGACTCCAGTAAACAAATTGAAAAACTTCACTCAGCCGAGACTTCAAGCAAGCCACTTGGGTACCAACGCAAAACATGCAGCATTTCTTTGGCTTAAAAATAAATAAATATTTTTCTTTAGGAAAAAAAAGAATCTGATAAATAGATTCAGTCTGTGCAAAATTAAACCCTAAATCTGGAAAGACAGGAAGTAGGAAACGGTGGGAAGAGACAGATAATTCTATACAAACAAAAATGTATGTCAAGTAGCCAGAAAAAAGTTCTGAGTTTCGAGAAGAACAGAGGGCCAGATCCTCGACAGAGATAAATCATCCCAGTTCCACCAAAATCAAGGGAGATGCAGGTCTCGGCACCAGCTGCAACCTCATCCACCAACCGAACTCTCAACCAACTTGTATTTTGGGTCCTACAAAAAATTTCCTCTTGGAGTATAAAGCCTGTATTTATCCATTGGCCTTAGAAAGTATGCACAGCTGTGACATAAGTAACCCCTGCTCTGTTTTTAAATGTATGCAAACATAAAACGAAGAAGAAAAACGACATTAAAATAATGTTAAGGATTTGGCTCGGGGCCATCAACGCTAGGACATTCCAAGTTAAAGCTGAAACGACATCCTTAACCTTAACTCACCCCATTGTGCCTGGGTATTGCAGCTGCTGAAAGGGGAAAATCAGAGCGGTTACGGTCTGGCGTGTGAATGAGTGCTGAGGGACTCTTAAATCCATGATTATTTGGCTGCCGCACACCACGCACTGGATCCACGTGCTAGCAATCCTTATGCAATCTTCGCTGGGAGAGGAAAAGAAATATCCCTCAGGCTGCATTCGCACAGTGACGGGACTTCTGCAGAAAGTAAAAAGGCCACATTTTTAATTAATGCAAGATCTAGAACCACGTTGTGAGGACCAGCAACGCTGCAAATTGCTAACCCAGAGTACCCGAGACCAGTGCATGGACTGGGGAAGCTCTGAGCAGCAAGTGACGCTGGAAAAGCAGCAGGTGAATCCTCCACCATACAGTTATTCTTCACCCGAGAACTTTTCAGGAGAAAGTCTTTCTAACACAAAGGCTACCCCTAAACAACATGTTTTCATTCGAAGTTTCAATAACCAACCCTACATTCCCTGAAAGTCAAAACTGCTTTTTGTTTCCAAAAGGAAAGTTGAGACGTTGGACACACTGAGGATTTGGTTGAACTCAGTTTTTCTTTTTCATGCAGTTATTAGGTTGGGCACAGGTTCCTTGTCCTTTCTCATTCCAATGGGTTTTTTTGTTGTTGTTGTTTGTTTATTTTTTTCACCCAGTCCATCTGTTTCTTCCTTCTCTACTCCTAAAACGCTAGACGTAGAGAACATGGAGATCAACAGAAGAGAGAAAGTGAGACTATCAAAAATTTACCAAAGACTACCAACACAGGAGAGCGACTCTTTGTCAGGGAGTGCAGTGACAGGACAAGGGGGAACGGTTTTAAATTGGAAGAGGGGAGATTTAGATAGGATATTAGGAAGAAATTCTTTGCTGTGAGGGTGGTGAGGCACTGGAACAGGTTGCCCAGAGAAGCTGTGGCTGCCCCATCCCTGGAGGGGTTCAAGGCCAGGCTGGATGGGGCTTGGAGCAACCTGGTCTGGCTGGGGGCCTGATGATCTTTAAGGTCCCTTCCAACTCTAACCATTCTATGGTTTTATGATTCTAACACAGAAATCCCCCAAGTCCAAAGTCACCCCATGCCCCAGGAGGGCTGGAAGCTGTAGGTAAAAGCAACTGTAAAATCCTCTTGTACATACACATCTGCCTGCAAACAAATAGCAATACATAAATATTTGTCGTTTAGCTTAGTATTTGCTTGACTTAATAAACAACTGTGGCAGGACTGATTAAGGTAGTTTTTCTGTTGTTTTTTTGTCTTTTGTTTTTTGGTTTTTGTTTTTTTTTTAAAGAACTCTAGATATTCCTTGTGTTAAGACAGTTGGCGAATTGTGTGGCTCAGAATACCAAGACCCTCTCCAGCCCTGATTTTCATCAGTTCCCTGGCTGGGCACACGTACACACATACCTATGGACTTAGCACATCCAAAAGGCACTGGTTATTTGGGACAATCACTGAGAGTTGTAGCTTAAAAGTGCAAACTGCTGCTGTGATAATCTCCAGGACCTTGTTTCTGCAATCAGTGCTGCCATTGCCTCAAGCAACCAACGGTGTCCCCCACCAGGCAGAACACCCTTGGCCCCGGTCTCTCTTTGCTTTGAGATGCAAGAGAGAGAATACTGCCCAAAAACCGTATTTTTCAACTCAGTGTTTTATCGTGCAGGAGAATGCACAATAAAAGGCATAAGCACTATTTTTATAGAACATATTACTGCATCTGAGCCTCTCTGCTCCACCAGGGATAGGAAAATAGCTGACTTGCTACAATAAACTCTTCATATTTCTCTGCTTGCACACTGCTGGTAGATTTATGCCTAGGTAAACTCAGCCCTGATCTCAGAGGTGAGAAGAGACAAGGAGGAATGAAAAGACCCAAGGGCTCAGACGCTTTGCCACAGCCTTCATCTGGATCGTGCCCCTTTGAACACTGCGGCAAACCAGAGAACACCAGAGTCACCCACGGAACGGGGATGGCCCAGGTGCCCCCATCAGCCCCCCAAGGAGAGAACCACATGTAAGAACGCTTTAAAGCGACCTCAGGGCATAGCTCTGGTGTTCTTTTGTAACGGGATGGACAGCTGATGAACAGGACCTGCCCCTGTGCTCACCGGCAGGTTCAGGGTCATCTGTTGGGCTACATACTCAGCAAGGACCAGTTTGGTCACTGAAAAGACTCAGGCAGATCCTCCACCATCTCCTCACCATTCTCACTTCCCAGGCTTTCTCCGCTGCTGCTGACAACACTTGGTTTCAATATGAAGGTAGCGGAATGGCACAAGGACAGATTACTATAGTAATTTAGTCACAAAAATAAGCTCCATTGGAAAATACTGATGAGTGACCATATTTAACTGCCTGGCTATTATGTTTGATTAAAGTACAGTGCAAAAATATTAATTGATTGGGCTAGTTACACAGACAGCTTTACGTCCTGCAGCAATTCATGTAATAAATTGATTTTTAGCTAAGTGAGACACTGCAGGCTGGAGAAAAGGAGAAACTGGAAATAATGCCTGAAATGCATTATGTATTCTGAGTCTGAAGGTATAATGTATGTGTGGCATAAAATACTGGGGAGAAACACGGAGAACAGTTCCTTCAGTGGGAGAATGAAACCTAATTCGTTTAGTGCTCTTTGAATATTTAAACTCCTCCATTTCACATTCATGTAGTTTCACTCTCACTAATACTACATGCTGGGCAGACTTCGATATTAAAACCCCCAAAATAAATTTACAATACAGCAACAAGTTAAAGAAGCTTTTAAATGGAAACGCCTCCAGCTGAAAGAAGAGGCAGTTGTATTTCAGCTCCTAACACACAACTCTGCACAACCAAAGTCACTTCCAAAAATAACAGCACCTTGTACCATTCTTTACAAGCAGAGCCAGAAAAAAAAAGGTTATATAGATAGAAATTTGATGCAGGTCCCTAAATCAGGTCTAATGGTTTTGTGCTGTGATTCCAGTGGGATCCTGATGGTTGTGCCTCACAGTGGGGTTGCTGTTCAAAGAGATGTGGGTCACTGATGGAGAGCCTGCACCCAGCTCTCCCATGCCATTGGTGTGTGGGTCACTGTCCCCAAAGCCTCCCACACCAGACGGCAGCAGGGACAAGCCCGGCCAGTGAGCTGCTGGGGGAGCAGAGCACACGCACACAGCGGGACGGTGCCACACTTACACCCTGATGTAAGGCTTCAATCTGCTGTTGAACTCGGCATCGGGGAGACTGCTCTGGGCACTGACTCTGTAGAGCAGCTTGGAGAAAAACCCAACACATGCAAACGGTGGGAGATGGATGAGGAACAACAAAAAAAGCTTCAGGATTCTGTAGCACTGATGGGGAGAAACTTGTTATGAAGGAGTGTAGCAATAGGACAAGGGGTAATAGTTTTAAACTGAAAGAGGGGAGATGAGATCTCAACAAGAAATTCTTTGCTGTGAGGCTGGTGAGACCCTGGCCCAGGTTGCCCCATCCCTGGAGGGGTTCAAGGCCAGGCTGGAGGGCACTTTGAGCAACCTGGTGTGGTGGGAGGTGTCCCTGCCCATGGCGGGAGGAAACTGGATGATCTTTAAGGTCCCTTCCAACCCAAACCATTCTATGATTCTATGATATTACAGGAAGAAAGAAGACGAAAGAACAGATATGCCTGTTCTGGACAGAACGCCTTCCTGCCTCATTGAAAAACCTTCCTCAACACTGCCTGTGCTGCTCACGAGGATGTAGCCTTTTGAGAGAAAATAATGAACACCCAGTGGCCAAAGAGAAAGGCGAGGCATTTCAGAAGAAAGCGAGCACTCATGTGAAAACTGTCAAAGCTACTTAGGAAATTGAAAAAAATTTTCCATCCTTGCCTGAACGATGATTTCCAGATTTTAATTATTTCCCCATTGTCTCCGAGAAGGATACATGGCCACCAACCTCACTGGGGCCTCAGGAAATATGATGACTGTCAACTGCATAGAATAGATCTGATCAGATTAAGAGATATTTCGGATATTGAGCGCAAGAATTTGATAAGGGAGCTGGAACAGTGTATGTTTGGATACGTGCAAAACCCCAGAGTACTTCTGCAGGCTCTTGCCTACTTCACTGCAATACTTCCACTGAGACATGGGAACAAACAGTCTGGGGACATTTACCCCTACGCTTAACTTTTTGCTATTTACAGTCCCAGCATCAGCATAAAACAACAGCCAGTTTCAAATCATCTGAGTAGCGCTGAAATTCATTTTAAGAAAAATGAAAGAACAGAATAGAGCCTTAAGTTAGTTATATGAACCTAGAAATGGGGCTTAGGCTAAACTATAGAGGGAAAACCAAGGTTAGTAAAATGAGGCTGAGCTGAACTGATCTCTGAAGAGAACGATGAGGATGGTCAGAGATCGTACTTCAGAGCCTGTGAAGTACGAAGGGCAGTGGGGAGAGCTGAGTTTGCTCTGCCTGGGGCATCTCATCAGAGTCTTCAAGCACCCAACGACAGGGTAAGGAGCAGAGGGAGCCAAGCTCTGCTTACAGGTGCACAGACGAAGAGCAAAAGGAAACATGCAGGTTGCAGGACGAGAAATTCCAGCTAGAAAAGGGGCAAAAATAACAGTAAGAGCAAGTACTAATACAGATTGTCCAGAGAGACTGCAATCTCCACCCTTAAAGATACCTAACCCCCAACTGCACAAAGCCCTAAGCAGCCCATCGAACTTCAAGCTTAGCCCTGCTGTGAGCAGGGAAGTTGGACCAGAAACACCCAGATGTGCCCCCTCGTACCCAACCTGATCATTCTAGGATACATGTCATTTGCTGTTGAGACAGAATTTTTCCTAAGAGAAGAGGGAGTCAGTCTTCTAGCAACAGAAAACAATTTTAAAAAACGCTATGACTTGAATATGAACACAATATGATATGACAAAACCCCCATCCCTTTACATGGCACAGCGTACAGCAGTGTCTCTGACGGAGACTGCACTTAACAGAAGGTCCTGTAAAATCAGATTATTCTTTAGAGTGGAATTTGATGCCGTTGGTTTGGCGATCCAGACAGAACGACCAAAAGTAATTGAGGGGAGACTGGCAGAGAAACTCAACTTCCAACCTGTCCTTCCCAATGGCCCAGTGGTGAATTCAGATCCTCTCTGAGCCGCCACAGCACAAAGTCCACAACTGCATGGACAGACATCGGCCCGACTCCAAGAGCAATCAGACACCACGGGGGAAAGCTTACGGCGTCAGTGAGTGTTGCTGGTGGCTCAGCAACACTGAGTTTGCATAGAGAGCAAACAGAAAAGCTTCAATCCTTAACACCGTCCTGCAGTAAGCTTTCATATATATATATATATAAATATATACACGTATAGAGCATACTGTGCAGAAGAGGAATGTGGTGTTCAGTGTTCATTGCACAACCTCTGCTTCCTACACCCTCCTCCTCAAGCAAGGCATTCGTTCCCCAGAGGAATTTTCCAGTCTGCAGAGCAAAACAAGCCAAGAATGTGTTAAAACAGGTGTTTCAATCAGCTCTGGGTACAATCTCAGTACAACTGAGGTTAAAAATATTTGGGAATGATGTAATAAAAAGATAATAACTTCTTGCTGTATGTTCCCCTCCACCCACACAGTCAGATCGTGTATGTGGAGGCTGTCAGTCGTTCTATCTCTTCATAACGTACACACTCTGGTTCAAGGGCCAGAGTCAGCACTGACTTTTGCCAAATTAGGCTCAAACGGTCCAGGATGATGAGGAATCAGCAATGGCAGGTCCAAACTTTGAAGGCAGAGAGAAGTTTGTGATAAAACAGCACTCTCTGGGTCCACTTCTGTGGTGAGTGTTAACGCCAAAAAGAAGTAACCAACAACCAGCAAAGCATGTGCAGTTGGGAAGCTGCTTCACTGCCGGAGAATACGGAGGCAACCAAACCCACCACGCCATTCACTGCCAGCCCCTGCACGCTGCAGTCTCACCAGCAATACACGTCCCTTAAACACAAACTGATCCTCTTTCTCCAGTCCCACCTGTGATGCTCCAGCAGAGAGGTGCTGCTTTGCCTGGTGAACGAGGAGTGGTGCTGGAACTCACGTCACCACAGCTGCTGCAAAAGCCCTAACAGCACCCACCCCGCCATCTCCGTACATGTAACTTAGGAAGAATAAGAGCTTCTCATATTCTCTCGACCTATCACTGAGTATGAAATCCCCGCAGGGCTCCATTTTCCTGGGGTCTGAGGTTTGCTAGGAAGCCAAAGCGTACCCCGAAATCAGTACCAAGGTAATTCCATGTGTTATTACTGCTCTATTTGTTGCCTCCGTAAACTAAACTATAATGTGGGTCGTGATGCCAAAGTGCTCAGGGAGACTCTCAGCACAACAAGCACAATACAAAAGCTGTTCCAGCTGAAATGAAGTCTATAATAGACAGCTCAGATCATTTCCATCCTGTATTCTGATCTTAAGAAAGACCAGACTGCTTTACTTGGAAAATATCACATCACTTTACATTCCACTCTTCCCAGCTATAAATCATTGTTTAAGACCTACCTGATTTACATTTGGAGAGCATCCATCTGTCAAGCTCCATGTCTCCAGCACCTTTTGTGCCAAACACCCCCAGGTGTTCTTATCAAATACTCACATTAACAGCTCAATTAATTATGAGTTAGCCAGATCAAACAGGCCAGTCTCTAGCTTGGCAGGCATCTGATGTTCAGATATCCTACCTATGCAAACTTTACAAAGTCAAGCAAATTCAAATTCCAGAGGGCTCAGATCAATACCACATTAAGATGCTGTGCTTATCTCTTCACTTGAAAAAACTCATGAGAGTGTAGAATCCGCTGTTTGTCAATTCATCTATGGAATTAAAATAGAAAACCAATTCACTAGACCTTAACTGCTTGATACGGTGGTAAAGGACACAAACTGGGAGGCAGAAAAGTGCAAAAATCCACAAAGCCAACAGAAAGTAGTAAGCAGTGCCTATTTTGGAATGACCACAGGGACATAAGCCCTTTCCAGCTGCTCAGGATCTCAGAGGACTCATTTTCAAGCAGGCAAAGGATTGGCAAAGAAGTTTGGCCTCACAGCTCTGTTACTGTCTTTGCAAATCTCAGCCTGATAGAGAGAGAAGTTCCATAAGCAGGTTTTTTGGTCCAGCACCTCCATCAGCCTTCCTCACCCGAGAAACCCTCCCCGGGGCATTTCTCTCAGTGTTCATGGAAGCTTCACAAACCCAATAAAGTCATCTGCCTTCTGAGTCCATCCCATTCACTCTCTGGGCTAACGACGCCGGGAAGGCATACAACATGAGATGACACTCAAGCTTCTGCACGTACCTACTGCTTATTGCTTTGGGATCCTTCTAAACCCTTAATGGTCACAAAGTTTGGGATATACCTGTGATTAGAGAAGAGGCCAGACAAAACACACAGTATTAATCCTGGCTGCAAAGGAATGGAAGGAAAAGCATACATTGGGATCCAAAGCCAGAAGTCCTCAGGATTGCAGGGTTTTGGGTCTCAGACCTTTTCTGAGGTTTGAGGATCTCTTCCAGCTCATGCTTTTACTTGCTTGAGCTTTGTCAATTTGTCAATTACAAATTTGTAGTCCGGTAAGTCCTTGTGCATATATTTTTTTTGTTGTTGTCAATTGCATAGGTTTTGATGTATTTAAAACTAAGGAACTGAGTCAGAAGTGCCTCAGCAAGAGTAATACTTAGCATTTATGGCAAATAATGCTTCCCAGCTTCCCAGCATATTACAGGCAAAGACTAATCAATCTTCCCAGCATACATATGAGATAAGAAAGTATTATCTTAGTAATGTATTATTGGTCAGATCTCACATGCCGAGGAGTACTGAGCAATATGCCTTGATTCTAGTCACCCCCTTGAATTGCACTGAGAAAAATCTCGGGGGAAATCACAACTGTTTACACATTTGCATCATCTGTCACTTTATTTGTTTTATGCCTCTCTGTTCACAAGAACTAAAGGCAGGTTTTTTGCAGGGACTTAAGGAGGGAGGAAGACCCTATAAGTGTGGTTGGGTGGGCAGCCACAGCAGCAGATGGTCTGCCCCTGCATGGGCTTTGAATCCCTCACAGGCAGCCTCCGGGTGGCTTCACTGGGAGCCACGTTCACCTCATGCAGAGACTCAAGCAGCTGGGCACGTTCCAGCAAACAAAGTCCACTGTTGGCCAAGGAGGACACCTGAACCGACCCCAGTTGAGTTGCTGGACAGCACATGGACCACAGCCCAGCCCTCAAGATGGCTCTTGGAGAGGTCTCCAGTTCCACATGCCGCACTTCCACCTCTCCACACATTAACTCCAGCTTCCAAATAAATGTATTTTAACATAGAGACCAAATGCTATACTTCATCAACCTGGCCAGAAAACTAAGGGGGTTCAAGAAGCCTGCAGAGGCTTTCAAACAACTGTGTGCTTTACTGTAACTACAAATATAAAGATAATGCTCACAGTGTCCTAAATATTTGGGGTTTTATTCCCCAGAAACAAAAATATAAAGAAAATACGAGAGTTAACAGTCACAGCAAGGTTAGGTGTTCGCCAAGGTCATACAGGGATTCTGCGGCAGAGCTACCATCCAAACCCAAGGCACCGGGGCTCATTGCTGTGAACAATCTCATCCTGCTTCCTAATTCAGATGATTTGGTGTAACCGCTATTTACTGTTTAAGCACAATCACATGCCAGAGTGCTTTGGTGGATCCGAGCCTTCTGACTGACCCTCACCCCTGGCAGCTGCGTGCTGAGAGAGCAGAGAATGAAACACAGAAAGGCTGGAAGCGGCAAATGGATCTAAGGTATTTTTATGGCCAATTTTTGCCCAAAAATGTGGATTCCCCACTGCGTGTCTTGAAAATTCCAGCTCAAAGATTGCACAGCAGGGCACCACAGAGGCACCAAACCAGCCTGGACCAGATAAAGTTTCTCTGCCTTAGGGTCATTAGAGAAAGAGAGAAGATCCTCCACGGGGCGATTCAGAACTCCTTAAATCTCTTTGTAAAAGTACATTTGCAATGGCAAAAGACAGAGTGTCACAAACATGCTAATTCCACCAGAAGCATCAGTTTTGACTGCCACAGGAAAATAAGTCAAGTGAAATGAAAATAAAAAGCAATAATTTTCTGTTAAGTTTAGCTTTTCCTCATTCTTGGTTGTTTGTTTTATGATGCATTGTCTGTTATGATCTTCCACTGAGAACCTCTACTTCATCCACAAGAGCTTCTGTCATGGCTGAAAGTACTATGGTAATTGTTTTCCTCTTCCATTATCATTTATCTTTTATAAAGAGGTGTTAACTATGACACTTGCATTTGAAAGGCAGTTTTTCTTACTGAAAGCTTAGCTTCAGAATAATGACAAAGATTAGCATACCTTTAAATTGTCTGTTTCTTCACAAAAACATGACAGATAAAAGATATTTCACAGAGCCCACTCACTCATTTTAAGTACTGCATTTAATTAAGTGAAGTAGAGCACCTATATTTTTTAAAGGATGCTTCCTGAGTTTCCCAACTACAGGTTACTCTCAAGAGTCTCAGTCTTCAGTTAGCTGGTCTCTAACATGCAGCCCTGGAAGTGGTTCAAAGCTTTTTAACAAAACTCTGGAGTAAAAAAAGACATTATTTATGTCTCGGTGAAAAATACTAAGGCCAAAAAACTTAGTGAAATGAAACGAAGACGGTATCTTTTTCTTCACTACAGAAGCCTGGAGTGACCACAAGTGAGTCTGTCCACACACATACCCTTATTAAGTTTGTCTTTTAATCAAAAAAACTGAGAAGAAATCTTCTTCAAATTACCTTTTCCTTTTCTATTTGATGTTGTTTGCTTCTGTCTCCAGGAGGGGAAAACTGAGGTTGCGTCACTTGAGCAGCAGCTGAGTGCAAACCCTAACGAGATACATCAGATTTGGAGGAAAGGGATGGATGAAATGGGATTCACCCACAAAGCTTCTCCAAGCGGCACATTTCCTTGGGCAAATTTGAAATCCCCATGTCTACTCAACACAAAAAAACCCCAATGCAAAACTATTTGTCACAATGACTCCTAAACATAAAGAAAACAAAATGAATGATTACCAAGG